>WSYH01006955.1:3022-18895 GCA_036426205.1 Ascaphus truei
GTCACCCCTCTTCCCTCTACTAAGACGGGTTTACTAGGGCTACATCTACTTAGGCTCACAGAGATCTGAGCCTCCGCCACTGGATTCGGGGCAACACATATATTACCTGGCATGTGCCTCCACCTACCAAGTCCCAGTTATATAGATAACCCCAAACAGACAGTAACAACGCTCTTAGATAAATGATAACCTTACGCATGTGTCAACACTAATAACTGAATACCTTATCAACACTATACCACCACCAACCGTGTATCCCACACCGTGTCCACTGTACCGACCCAGTCCCTTGGTCACTTAACCTCTGAGTGTCTCAAAGAACCCACCCCTCTAGGCGTGATCAGCGCCTGTAAGAACCCGGTATGTTGGTGCTTTGCAGATTGAAATACCTGCCGCCTCCAGCACCCAGGCCGCTAACAACTTCGAAAGGATCCGCCGATCGACTATATCCACAGCGAGGTCCTGGACTCCACTGTGAGCGAAGTCCTTACTGCAGTCACATAGTCTGGTTTCCAGACTAGGAATATCAGGTCACTCAAACGCGTGTCCCTGACTGTTACAGATGCTAAAGCAAGATCCCTGCCTAAGGGCCTGTCCCACAGCATCCACAAACGGCAGTGACTCACGCCTTAAGTGGGGCCTAGTATATGCCTGAGTGCAGAGGTATTACCCTGCACGTGCACCTCCTGCCCTCTCTAGCTCCCAGGACCAACTGACATCGTCTTCACTGTCCCGTTCCTACTTCCCTTCTGCAACAACCTTAAGCCCTATGTGGCTGGCATGGTCAGATGGCCCGTCGCTTAGGCTCATGGGATCTGTAGTCCCAGCTCCGAGCATACCTGAATAGTCCAGCTTCGCACGCGTTTTAATACGGTGCATGTGCAACTGTGTGAATGGCTGTCACAACTCTCCGCCACTGCGATGCATGCATATCCGCGTACACATGGCGGCGCCCTGAAACAGCTACCCCCCAGGGCCTCCCGGCGACGTGGCCGCCCCGCAGCTCCCAGTCATTCGTGAGGTAAATGGAACACAGAGAACCTGGCTACATCCTCCCCCCGGTAAAACACCAATACCCCTGGGACAGAGCACCATCACAGTTTATACAAAAATGAACATATCAGATGTGTACAATTTACCATGTCATCTCCACCTACATGAGATTATACATTTCATTGAACATCACTATGACAATCTCACTTTTACTGCGAGCCACTGCTGAGCCTCAAATGGGGTGCCCGAATTGGTCACTAGGCCATCTTCATTGGAGGTTGACCAACTCTTTGACTCCTGCGGAGTCTGTTCGTCAGTCCCTCCCTCTGGAGAGTGGCTAGCGAAGTCTGAGGCTCAGCTCTTCCTTGAGGGGATCAATGTCTCTGCACATCTTCTTTAGGGACAAAACACGGGGTTTGGGGATCCAGGGGCTGACTCCCTGGAGCTACCATATTGGTGTTTGAACATAGGGCCCTTTACCCGTAGCCTTGGGAGATTGCCTCAGGAGTCTGGGGCCCCTTGAGAGGGTGCCTTCATAGGGTCCTCAGAGGTGGTGTCATGATAGTCTTCGCTTTGTGGCACTAAACTTAAGTGACACTGACGTGTGATATAGGTTGATAGTGGTCAGCGCAAATTGTAGATCTCAAGAAAAATATATAGAAAAAACAATACAATGTAGATTAATACAATAGCTAAATATAACAGGAAAATCCCAAAATGTACTAACGTAGGGGTGGCACTAATATAATATAAAATTGCTACTCCACCGGCCATGTGTAGCCCCTTCCTTCAGATAAGTCTTTAGAGTCTGACGTGTGAGGCCCTCCTCTCAGCTGTTCCCAATAACCAGTGTGAAAGGTTGCGTCCCAGCCTTTTTATAAAGAAGCAGCAGCCTCAGACCCTGAGAAGAATGAAAGAGGCTTATGCTGTTCTCTGAACCTTCTTTTATTAGGTTTCCACATTCAGGTGTACAAACACCAGTTCACCCAGCGTGATGTCTCCAGCCACAGATAGCCTCAATATCTGCATTAAAAGTTTGCATCCTTTCACTGAAGTTCCACATACATCCTCATCTCACATAGCAAGCAAATAAGGAGTGCGAAAGCAACACCCTCATCTCACATAGCAGACAAGGAGTCAGAACGCAACAACCTCAATCTCACCTGCGCACGCAACAAGGAGTGCAGAAAGCAACAACCTCATCTCACATAGCAGCAATAAGGAGTACAGAAAGAGACAACCTCACATCACATAGCAGCAATAAGGAGAGCAGAAAGCAACAACCTCATCTCACATAGCAGCAATAAGGAGAGCAGCAGAGAACAGGGAAATAAACCCCCTCCCTTTAATTATTGGTTAATTAGAACACAACCAAATTAAGTATACCATACAGGTGAGTTGTCTCCCAAAACTTACACAATTAGCAAACATAATACACCTTACACAACATACAATTTTCTATAGCAAGCGCCCAAAATAAACAACAGTACCTTTTACAAACATCCCATGCATGTCTTTACTCTGCAAAATAAATGACATTCAGTATCACTTACTTTAATTCCTCCCCCTCCATACCATGGAATAATCCACCCTGGATGGTATGCAGGAAGGCAACGCCCTTTTCCTTTTTAACAGGGACTGCCCATGGCTGTGTAACATCAAACTGTGTTTCACTCCAACCATACCTGTATTATACTGGCTGACCTCAGGACACCACATTAAAGGTTAGTAAAGTTTAAGGTAAAGGAAACAAAAAAAGATTGCTGGGCCCAGCAAAAAAAAGACAAACAGAAAGAAAGATAAAGTGGTGCCCTTGATGCCAGAAAGCAAACATGCATTTAACTTATACAATAGTGCAAGCAGCCCTGTCACAACCAGGTATGGATGTTGTGCGCAAGTGGCACCTCTCCCGCAATCCAAATGCAGAGAATGGACAGAGCCAAAGTTAACAAGTAACAAGGTTTATTGTATAATAAAAAATAGACACTCACTTTAAAATGCAAAAGGCAGCTACGGATCGTTCCGACAGGTCCTCTGCTTCCCGGTAAACCGCTGTGGGCGTGTCCGACTGCGGGACCGGTGCCAGTGATCCTTGTCGAAAATACGGTGGCTGCCTGTGTCCAAAACTACGAGCGCCGGCAAGGAACAACGCATTTCGCAAATGAGATTGCTTCGTCAGGTTCCTGCCGGCTGCTCGTTTCCTCCGAGTAATATAGGCAACTTGCTTAATTGGCCACATTATTCAATCATCAATAGAAACATGATTTACTGGTCACAGAACATAAACAGAATAGTCCCACGTAATACATTAAGATGCTATGAGTTTATACAATACATGTAAACTGCTTTAAAAGCTCTTACTAGAATATAGTGTCATTTAGCAATCAATGTATCTCTTTCTTACGCACCCATCTGATATAATGGTCACATCAAGTGAGCATATCTATGGGAGGGGTGAAAGGAGCTCAAATTGAACAAAAAGCCTTCTTTCTAAGTTTTGAAGAAACAGAAAGATGAGAAGAAAATGCCACCCACTTTTTCTGGCGTTGTAATAGTACATCTAAATGTGCATTTAACCCCACAATTAGTGATGGACCGTGATACATATAATTTTATTAGGTGAAATGATAGTATGAATGTAATATACAGTTTAAACCTAATGCATAAATAGAGGAGCGGCTCCCTCTTGTGGTGAACTCGTATATCATACTGGGGACATAACATCACAATGTCCCTATTTGGTGTTAGCACTTCCATATAAGAAAAGAGAGAGAAGCAGAGATACCAAAGATGATTAACAAATGAAGTATAATTAACACTTTGCTCAAAGGATATACACCATCTCGAATTAATAAACTGTGCCTCTCTCTTGAGTATAAATAACATGAATTATATCAAATACATTAGATAAAACGACGAATAGTAGATTGCTGAAATTAAAATAATATAATTAACACTACAGACAATGGTAATAAACAGTTAATATTAAAATGAATATTAAAAATAGATGAATAATAATGGTTAAAATACTCATAAAGAGTGCTTATGAAAGATACTCATAAAACACATAAAGACTCATAAAAAAGCACCAATATCAATATCTATATTTAGGCCCTGAGGTGCCAGTGTTTCCAGTCTAAAAATCCAAAAGGTTTCCTTTTTAGCCAACTGTGTCAGCCTGTCCCCTCCCCGCTGGTTGGTGGAAACCTGTTCCATCGCTCTATAAGAGAGTCCTGACAGGTCACCACCATGTACCAATGCGAAGTGCTTAGATACATTGTGTGTCATGAGCCGTCGCCTAATATTGCCCATGTGCTCCAGTATGCGGACCCCCAGTGGCCTACTGGTACGCCCCACATACTGGAGACCACATGGACAACCCAGCAGATAGACGCTCCGAACGCCGAACGACAGTTAATAAAGTGGGTGGTTTTGAATGATTCCCCTGTGGTGGTTGAAGTGAAGTCAGTTTTGCCTTTGGAGCCCTGCTTGCAGGCCTTACATGTAGGGCACTTAAAGAAACCTTTGGCCTTGGTAACCAGTTCTGTTCTCTATTTGCAACCTCTGATTTAAAAAGGCTAGTTTATTTTTAACGTTATCTGCACATCTATAAATAACCTTAGGTTGGTCTGGGAGATGATCCTTAAGTACAGGGTCAATCTGAAGAAGGTGCCAATGTTTCCTCAGAATCGCCATAGTCTTTGTTAAATTGGGTTACGAACGAATATCGAATTCACCCTTAGGTTGTTTTGTATTTGTTTTAAATATATCATCCCTCCTTAAAGTATTCCTAATTGCAGCATCTATAGTGTCCCTATCATATTTTCTGTTAATAAATCTATTCTTCAGGACCTCCAACTGCTCTCTAAAAACCTTATCATCGCTGCAGTTACGTCGTACTCTCCGGAATTGTCCCGGAGGTATGTTTTCAAGCCATCTCCTATGATGACAGCTGTTCCTCCGCAGGTAATTATTGCAGTCCACCTGCTTGAAGAATGTTTTTGTCTTTATCTGGCTGTCCTCAATATAGTGACAAACTATAATAAAGCGCAACAAATATTGTGATATACTCAAGCTGCAGCCTAAACACCAGCGGTTTTCCCCAAAACCACAAATTAAAACCTAAACAAAACAGTGTTCATGGCGCAAAGTGATGAAACAGTTAATATGTGCAAATGAACCCAGTGTTAGTTAGCACTGAAAAACACATAATACTGTAGCTCCAAGTAGAAGATTCTCCAGGTCAGCAGACTCTTTGTAGAGCCTCATACAGTATGAAGAAAAAAACACAAATGCAAAGGATATAGTGCATTAACATTTACTTTAAGATAACAGACAACACAGAGGGGATGGTAACACACTCACACTCTCCCCGCTGGTAAGTAAACAAGAAGTGACTTTTGACACACTTCAACCCTTCTCCTTAGATAACAGCACCCGATGCGACCACTCCACTTCTCAGTCAGGAACAGACCGCGATTGCCTCTGCCAGCGTCTCTCATCCGCAGTGGGGGCACTCCATTGTCTTCACTCCCTTTTCAAATGAAGAATATGTCATCAATATATCTCCGCCATAGGACCAGGTCTGCGCCAAAGTCATGGGAGGACCAGATAGTGTCCTGCTCCAAACATCCATGAACAGATTAGCGTAACTTGGTGCAAACCTGGTCCCCATGGCGGTTGCACACTTTTGGAGGAAGTGCCGTTGAAATGAAAAACATTATGTTTTAAAATTAACGCAATACGATCTAATATAAAAGTCCTCTGTTCTGTTTGAATCTCTATATCCATACTTAAAACCCTATTGATAGCCTCAATACCAACTATGTGATTGATTGCCGTATAAAGGGACGTGACGTCGCATGTGCACATTAAACAGCCCGTTTGCCATTCAATTTGTTTGAGCATATTAAGACTTGCGTCGTATCCCTGAGATAGGACCTCATCCTCGTAACATATGGTTGTAAAAAATGTCTATATATTCAGATAGACACGAGGTAAGAGATCCAATCCCACAGATAATGGGTCTGCCTGGTGGTGCCGTGAGGCTCTTGTGGATTTTTGGTAGGATGTAGAATATGGACATGACGGGGAATTTGGTGTTCAGATACACATACTCTTTATTGTTTAATATTCCCACCTCTCTACCACCAAAAGAGAGAGAAGCAGAGATACCAAAGATGATTAACAAATGAAGTATAATTAACACTTTGCTCAAAGGGTATACACCATCTTGACTTAATAAACTGTGCCTCTCTCTCTTGAGTATAAATAACATGAATTATATAAAATACATTAGATAAAACGACGAATAGTAGATTGCTGAAATTAGAACAAGAAACGAAAATACATAATTAACACTACAGCCAATGGTAATAAACAGTTCATATTAAAATTAATATTAAAAATAGATGAATAATAATGGTTAAAATACTCATAAAGAGTGCTTATGAAAGATACTCATAAAACACATAAAAGACTCGTAAAAAAGACTCATTAAAGGCTTATGAAAGATACTCATAAAACACATCATGAACTTCTTTGTGGGACAGTGTGATTCCTGATTTTGTAAAAACGTGTTTTCCGACACTATTTTGAGAGCTTGCAATCTACAAGCTCACTTTGTCCTATAGTTCCCAGCAGGAAGCTATAGTGCAAAGCCCTATGATCCCACACGCTGTCACCAGAAAAAAGCCTGTCACGGAAGCACAAGACTTTTAATACTATTTATATTTATGGGATAAGTCAATAAGCCAAAACACAGTAATGAAATAAAATGAGGTTTATTCGAATAAGACCTCGGAATCACAGAAATAGAAAATACAAAGAATATACACACTTACTTTGGGTCTGGGGTTAAAAACTAGGCTTTCCTTGGTGCAAGACGCCTGCTTCAGCAAAGGCTGACCTTGTTCACTCCACAGAACTGGAATACGCATGGAACAGGTAACTTCACACCTCAGAACCAGTCCTCAGCTAGGCTAGGAATTCCCTGGCATCGCAATGCCCCTGGGAAACCTTACCAGCACTTCACTGGACCAGAACCAAGACTAGCTACAAGTCTCAAAAGACTGAGAGAGAGAGCTCTGATCTGCAGAAGCCCCTTTTAGAGACTACTGTGCCCTATGTTTTAACATGGACAGAGCCTTTCTTCCACTCAGAGCGTGGAAGTATTCTCAGCAGCCAATCAGCGCAGGGTTCATCTGGCTGATGAGGTCAGAGACAGGGGGCGTGTTGAAACGGCTCGGGACGCCCTGTGGGCGGGACATATGTTCTGGCCCATAGGAAAAGCACCTACGATCCCCATCTTTTCCTTAGCCAGCACATTGCCTCCCACTGGGCAGGCGTCACTGCGTCCAGCAGACCAGAAGGTTTCCCCCAAGGGGTCTGTGTTCTCAAGAACCAGTACTCCGTCCTGCCCCATCCACTTAGCACGCTGACACCTCTCAACATCCCGTCTCCTCCATCTATGGACTCTATGCAGACTATCTGGCATCTTAACCATATTCCTGGGATGTCTGTATAGAGCCTTATAGTAAACGCAAAACACGATATACAGTACACTTCATTACAGAATATACATTGGGGGACCTTATACTTATAATTGAAATAACTTGGGGATATTTGGGCTCGAAATCCAGGAGTCTGGGGGACACAGGGAAGCCCCGGTGTAATTCACCCTGCGTACCGGCAAATCATGCCTGCTCGCCGGGGAGAATTAAATGACTACCAGCAACTTTGTCCCCCAACTCCTGCAACCAAAATAATTGCATTTCCACCCAAATATCCCCCCTAAAACTGCCACACAAGAAATGTCAGTTATAGGGCCAAGGGAACATGAAATAGGAAAAACAGGGTCATTTTATTTTCCAGCATCAAAAGAAAGATGGCTGGCGACACATGGTACGGTAGCCAATCAGAGCATGGGAACTCCATCCCAACTCTGATTGGCTCAAGTAGACCATGTGACAGAGGCTTTGCTTCAGCCAATCAGAATTGGGATGGAGTTCCCACGCTCTAATTGGCTACCGTACCATGTGTCGCCGCCCATCTTTATTTTGATGACGTCATTTTAAAGGCAATTGAAACTCAGCCATTCTGATTGGCTGGCGTCATTGCCTTTAAAGAACGTCATAATTTTTTGTTTTTTTCGGCCAAATCACATGTTTTTCACGGCCCAATCAGGACCGTGGGAAACATTTGACCAAAATGTGACGTCATAGGCCTATAAAGCCTATGTCGCCTCATTTTGAAGCCAGTCGCCGAGGAGGGAACACCTCCCCTCCTAAGAAGAAAAGAAGGGCATGGCGGAAGAAGACGGAAGAAGACGGAGAAGACCCCAAAGAAGAAAAGAAGACCCCAAGACAGACGGGAAGGATTACAGATAGAAGAAAGAAGACACTGTTATGGATTGTAAGGGTTTATTTTTTTATGGTTACCTGTGGATTGGTTCCAGTGCTTCCGGGTCGCCTGGATTTCGGTGAGTGGGCATCTAATGGTGAGTAAACAAAAGAAAAGTTTATTATTTTTACTTTTACAGGTTTTTTGGATTTTTGATTCATGTCTTTTATTTTTTCAGTCGTGTTTTGTTGTGGAAAGTGAGCGACCCCGTCAGGAAAACAACATGGGCCCCTCCAATGTTGTTTAACACTTTCAATAGCAGTGAATTTGAGAATATCAGGGTTTGATTGGTGATATTTTGCGTAAAATGAAATATATATCATTTTAAGAATTTTCTATGTATTTATATGCTCCAACAAAACACGGCTGTACTTGTGGGAAATCCGAGCATATTTCCCTGCAAGGTTTGAGAAGTATCCTGTTGGGTAACATCAGTTATTTACTTTTTATTACACTGTGTAATTAATAGTAAACTGTGGCGCCTAGGCAAATCATTTAGTATATTGGTTCATCTGCTTTTGATTTGTGGGCTGCCTGTTGTTTTTCCATATTTTATTTTTTGTTTCTCTTTTACTTATTCTTCATTTATTTGTTTGTACACTGTTATTTGAGTAGTGTTAAAATAATGGATATCACTTCACCTAATATTTTTGCTAAAAGACACTCTAGACAGACACAATTTAATTATCAGGATGTAGATACATCTCATACACCAGTATCTTATGATTTATTAGAGGAAGAGTTTCACAAACTAGATAGGCTATTGGTCAAAGACACAAAAAAATGGCTTGATTTAAGCTTCTTGAACAAATACATTAAAGTTAATAGAATACCAAGGGGTTTGAGACTCTCTAAAGATCCCTCTTCCAATTTGGAAGATGAGGAATTTGTAAAATTATGGTATAATATCATTGACAAATGCTCAGTGGATTTGATGCTGGCATTGGTCAATCAACATAAAAAGAACATTAAAAAAATAGATGAAGAAGTGACAATCATAGAAGAGAAATTAGCAGATTTAGAAGACACTGCGGAATTTAAAATTAAAGATAGAGAACTAAAGAAAAAAATAGATAAACTAGAAAATGATTTATATATTAATAAAACTAACAAATTCCTACGAGATGAGGAAGACTATAAGAGACGTGAACAAAGGGATTGGAAAAAGAAGAGAATGGTATATCTGGCAGATAGGAAGTATGACAATAGATATGGGAATACTATTGTAAGAACAGAAAGACCATTTTATGGTAATCATCCAACATATAGGCAAGACCCACGGAACTTTGTTCCTGGCCGAATAAACCAATTCAATATAATACATATAGTGAGCAAAAAGATCAGAGACACAGAGACCATTACCCGATGGTAGATACATCAATATACGAATAAAAGTGGAATGGATAAAAACGATATTTGAGGAAAGAGGAAAAACGCAAAGACATTGAGCACAGAAGAAGGAAAAGAGAAAAAGCAAGGGGAGAGAGATCCAGAATGAAGAGCGAAGAGACGAGAGAAAGAGAGGGAGAGACAGAGAGAGAGGGTGAAGACAGAGAGAAAAGGATTTGCGAATGAAAGAGGAAAAGAGACAGATTATGAGAGATAAAGATAGAGATACCAGAAAGATAGGAAACAACAAAGGATAGAGATTTTGCCTACCATCAAGAGCAAAGAGAAATAAGAACAGAGGAGAAGATCAAAAAGAGGGAATACCAAAGAAAGAGTAAAAGAAAGGATAATGAACAAGAGACAAGAAGAAGAAAAGAAAGAAAAAAAAAAGAGAAAGAGAAAAGAGAAAGAGATAGATGCCATCTAGATAAACAACAAAAAACCAGTAGATCCAGGTCAACTATTGGAGCTACTGGATTGAATAATTTTTTAGATATGGACAAAACTCTAAGCGCTATGGGAGATACCCAGCACATTATAACCTCCAAGAAAGGAGGGATCCGAGACCTATAAAAAAAGAGACAACACCAGAGAGGGAAAAGGAGGAGGAAAAGAGAAGGAAAAGGGAAAGATTGGGTAAGGAAGGAAGCACAGATATAAAAGTATTTTTAATCTAAGCAAAGTAGAATTAACTGTACCACAACAAAAACTGATTTCAAAGGGACTCTCCTTTGCACCAACAATAGGGCCCAACAACTTTGGCCTATTTTTGGATTGTTGTATATATTTCATAGTATTATAGTATATATTTCATAACTCACATATTTACATTTTATAATTCTATAATTATTAATATTCACACTATATACACATATTTAGAATATATTTCATAATCACATAATATATTATAAGTACACATATATAGTAGGTTAGGTTTATAGTTTATAGTAGGTTAGGTTTACAGTTTATAGTATAGTCACATATTGTAGCTTATGTATAGATTAACTACAAGCACATTTTGTTTTTGTTTTTGTTTTTCTTTATCCATCAGCTGAGATCGTTATTTTAACTGTGTATGTTATTCCTTTGTTATTATGTTGCACTGCGCATGTGTGGACAATTGGACATCAGTCTCCCCATAACATTGAGTGCGCATGTGCAAGGAATCAATTAGGGTGATTTGTGGACTTAATTGGACCCCTATAAAAGAGGACACTATGGGTCATATCTCTAGAACCCCTGAGGAAGAGAGCAGCTCGCTCTCGAAACGCGTAGGGTTAATTTGTGGGACTCAAATCACTACGCCTGGAGGTGCTTCCCGTGCCGTGACGAATCAGCTGTTCATCAGCTTGTACTCAGAACTATCGCGAATCCGCTGCGGTGTACCTGCCACCAGTCACGAGGAGGAGGGAGTGCCAGGGAGAAGTAAGCCCGCGCAGTTCAGCGTGTGTAGCTGAAATCTTGGCCCCGAACCCGGTGTAGCAGCTGAGTGAGCAGCACGCAATTGCTGCGTTTTCATCCACCACCAGCTGCGACGAGGAACGAGAGCCAGGGGAGAAACACACGCGGTCTGGCGTGTGCAACTATCATCTTGGCCCAGATTCCTGTGCAATGGCTGTGTGAGCTGAAAAGAGAGGGGATACTCTCAAATATATCCACCGCTTGCAAACCATTTTCGTCCGGTGAGTGGGCACTCCACCTGGTGTAGCTGAACACGGGTCCCATACTAATTGTCCTTAAAATTGTCTTAGATTAATTGTGTTATATTATTTGTATATGTTTTTTATGTCCAGTGTTTTTAAACCATTTTATTAAATGTTGTAAAATTCCTACCACCCTTGATCTCAGCTGATATATATTTTTAAGTAATATTAGTATAGTATATGTTGTTTGTTTCTTATACATACAGTATTACACTATGTTTTGTGTTTTTTGCATTTTCTTTAAGCACATCTCTACCGTCTGGAATCCATTTCGGTTTTCTTCCTGTTGGTGAATATATCCTTTACCTGCTGGCGCCTTTTAACACTATATTTTTTTCTCTTGTTCTGTTACTGACCAGGGGGTCAGTTTTAGTGTTTAGGCAGCCCCCCATGCAAGGGTAATACCTGCATTAGGGTTACATCATATATATAGATAGCGCTACCTACTCTGGGTTTTGCAATAGATATGGGAATACTATTGTAAGAACAGAAAGACCATTTTATGGTAATTCCACCTATAGGAAAGACACGAACTTTGTTCCTGGCCAGAATAAACCATATACTACATATAGTGAGCAAAAAGATCAGAGACACAGAGACCATTACCCGATGGTAGATACATCACATATACCGAATAAAAGTGGAATGGATAAAACGATATTTGAGGAAAGAGAAAAACGCAAAGACATTGAGCATCAGAAGGAAAGAGAAAAAGCAAGGGAGAGAGACTCCAGAATGGAGGAGGAGAGACGAAGAGAGAGGGAGAGACAGAGAGAGAGGGAAAGACAGAGAGAAAAGGATTTGAGAATGAAAGAGGAAAGAGACAGAATTATGAGAGATAAAGATAGAGATACCAGAAAGTATAGGGAACAACAAAGGGATAGAGATTTTGCATACCATCAAGAGCAAAGAGAAATAGAACAGAGGGAGAAAGATCAAAAAGATAGGGAATACCAAAAAGAGAAAGAGGTAAAAAGAGAAAGGGAAATGAAAAGAGAAAGGGAAGAACGAAAAAGAGAAAGAGATAGATGCCATCTAGATAAACAACAAAAAACCAGTAGATCCAGGTCACCTATTGGAGCTACTGGATTGAATAATTTTTTAGATATGGACAAAACTCTAAGCGTATGGGAGATACCCAGTACATATACCCCTCCAAAAGAAAGGAGGGATCCGAAGCCATATCAAAAAAGAGACAACACCAGAGAGGGAAACGAGGAAAGAGAAGGAAAAGGGAAAGATTGAGTAAGGAAGGAAGCACAGATATAAAAAGTATTTTTAATCTAAGCAAAGTAGAATTAACTGTACCACAACAAAAACTGATTTCAAAGGGACTCTCCTTTGCACCAACAATAGGGCCCAACAACTTTGGCCTCATTTTTGGATGCGAATCGATATTTTAGAAAACTGACGGTAAAAAGATTCTTTCAAAGCAAAAATGTAGAATCCAGATTGCACGTGGAGAAACCTAAAAGTGACCTTGAGGAGAACAAATTTAAACATACAGCATTAAAGCAGAAGTCTCTATTTTACCCAACCTATTATAAAGGGAAACATCTAGAGGTATTTTATGATTTGATTGTGAAAGACTTTGAGGTTCTTTCTAAGAACACTAAATCTTCAATTAGAAACAACCTGACCCCAGAAGAAAGAAAAGCCCTAGAAGAAATCACTAAAAATGAAAATTTAGTTATTAAACAGGCCGACAAAGGCGGAGGGACAGTTATAATGAACAAAGAGGACTACTTGAAGGAAGTATATCGCCTTTTAGGCGACGAAACCACCTATAGTATTCTAAAGAAAAATCCAACTGAAGAATTTAATAGAGATCTTGCTGTCTTGTTAGAAGGGGGTAGAGATATAGGTATTTTATCAGAATCCGAATACAAATTCCTTAACAATAAAACACCTCAAATCCCGATCTTTTATATCTTGCCTAAAATTCACAAATGCCTCCAAAACCCGCCTGGGAGGCCAATAATATCGGGTATAAATTCACTAACGTCGAATTTGTCGGCCTATATTGACAGTTTTCTCCAGGGCTATGTAAAAGATATGCAATCTTATTTAAAAGATACATCGGATATTATAAACACTCTGGATCGTTTTGTATGGAAGGAGGATTATCTATTAAGCCACCATAGATGTTAGCTCATTGTATACATCTATTGCACACCACTTAGGCTTACAAGCTGTAGAGCACTTCCTCAAAAACGACTCCAACTACAATAATCACAGATAAAGTTTCTCTTAGTATGGTATCTCATTTTTTTTACAAAAAAACTACTTTTATTTAATAACACATTCTATGTTCAAAATGTTGGCACCGCCATGGGAACGAGTTTGCCCCAGCTACGCAAATCTCTTCATGGGATATTGGGAGGACCGCACCATCTGGTCTAGGGCGAGCTGTGGGAGAACCTTATCCTATGGCGGCGCTACATTGATGACATCATTCTTATTTGGCGGGGAGACAAAGGAGGTTTGGAGCAATTATTTTAGATCTTTAATAAAATAATTTTAATCTCAAATTTACGCATATTATAATGGAGTTCTATTGAATATCTAGATTTAAACATATACATAAGGAGGTATATAAAAACCAAAACACATTTTAAAAACGTTGATTGCAATAATTTTATTTTGATCAATTTGTCATCACCACAATGGCTTGGACGTGTGCCCTTATAGCCAGTATAGAGGCTCCGCAGAATTCACTGAAACACCTGTTTTCAGCGATCAGTGCAAAGTCTTGGAAAAAAGATTTATGGAGAAAAATTATAGCCAAGATATCTTAGATAGGCACTAATGAAACTAAGATCTAGATACGAAAAAACACTTTAAAATCTAAACAAAAATAAAAAGCCATATCTCCATTTCAATTATCCATATGACACAGCATTTCTGACAACCTTCAATAAAGAAGCCAAAACGATAGAAAGATTTTGCGAAAACACTGGCACGTTTTGAAATCAGACAATTATTAATGGAAATTTACCGGATAATCCTAAAATATTTTTAAGAAGGCACAAAATATAAAAAATATAATTGCACCTAGCGCTTTTGAGAAGTGCAAAGAGAGACTATCAAGGTGTGGCTTAAACCCTGACTGGATTCTATGGTTGTTCTTCATGTAAGGCCTGTCAGCATAATTTAAAAGAAAAACAAGCTTTAATATAGCCATAGAAATAAGGAATCTTTTAAAATTAAGCAATATATCAATTGCACCAACTGACTTTGTACTCTATATCCTCCAGTGCCCTTGCGGGTTACAATATTAGGTAAAACATCAAGCCCCATTCGTACCCGCATCATCGAACACCTAATCAATATTAGAAGGGGTATCCCTAAACAGTCATAGCGTTTCAAAACATTACGCAAAATATCACCAATCAAACCCTGATAGTCTCAAATTCACTGCTATTGAAAGTGTTAAACAACATTGGAGGGGCCGTTCTAGAGAGGTGGATTTAAGCAAAAGGGAAATGTACTGGATTCACAAGCTTGATACACTAATTCCACATGGCTTGAATTCAGATTTTGAAAATTTACCCTTTTTACACGATTGAATTTTGATACCTTTCGACCTTTTTTCCACCTTATCCCTCTGCCTGTGCATGCTCTATTTATTGTTAATGAGATTTAAAATTTTAAACAGGTGATTTTAAGTAATCAACATTTTAATCTTTATATTATAGAATAAATACCTTTTTAATTAAATAACTACTCCCTTACCTCATATATTATTAAATTATAATTTAATTTTTATGTACTAATATATTTCCTTATTATTAATTTCTAGTTATAATAGAAATATTATAAGGATCTTCTGTCAGATCTAATTTTATATATTAATTATTAATGAGAATTATATGCTCCCCATTGTATTATGCTGACCTTTTCCTTTAAATCGACCTCTAGTAGAATATAACAACAATGAAATATATATCATTTTAAGAATTTTCTATGTATTTATATGCTCCCCTTTGTATTATGCTGACCTTTTTCTTTAAATCGACCTCTAGTGGAATATAACATTAATGCCGTATATATCACTTTAAAAATTCCCTATGTATTTTTATATGAAGACAATGCCTGATACACTAATATATGTTTTTCTATATCCCTTCTCTCTCCCGACCCGTGATGTCCACAGCGCATATTGTGTATAACCATAGAATTTTAGAAATATCTATTTTTAAGTAATTTATTATTTTTGAAGAATTTATATAAATTGTATATTTAATTCTTCTTTTGTTTAAATATTATTAAAGATTGTATACATTTTTCTATGTATTTTAATATGTATTAGCAAACCAGTGACTGTTAGTTTTTTTTACCACAGAGTGCTGTGCCTATGTAAAGGCAAACCTGTGGGTTAAATCAT
>WSYH01006955.1:18972-35260 GCA_036426205.1 Ascaphus truei
AATGAAATATATATCATTTTAAGAATTTTCTATGTATTTATATGCTCCCCTTTGTATTATGCTGACCTTTTTCTTTAAATCGACCTCTAGTGGAATATAACATTAATGCCGTATATACAGTATCACTTTAAAAATTCCCTATGTATTTTTATATGAAGACAATGCCTGATACACTAATATATGTTTTTCTATATCCCTTCTCTCTCCCGACCCGTGATGTCCACAGCGCATATTGTGTATAACCATAGAATTTTAGAAATATCTATTTTTAAGTAATTTATTATTTTTGAAGAATTTATATTAATTGTATATTTAATTCTTCTTTTGTTTAAATATTATTAAAGATTGTATAAATTTTTCTATGTATTTTAATATGTATTAGCAAACCAGTGACTGTTAGTTTTTTTTACCACAGAGTGCTGTGCCTATGTAAAGGCAAACCTGTGGGTTAAATCATGCAAAAATGAACTGAATGAAATTAACAATGATTAGCCAATTAGACTTTAATCACATAAATATACTGCGCACACACAACACGCCATGACGCTCCTGACGAAGCTGTATGCCACAGCGAAACGCGTAGAGCCAGAGCCAACTCAGTCAAGCTGCAGCTGACTGGAAGAGAAGACTCCAGACGTTCGGATTCTCCCGCGGTTCCCCTCTCAGCGCGCTGCAGTCCATTGCCATTGGATGCGGTCTGACACCAAGAGGAAGTGACGTCAGACGCCATTGCCGACGGCAGCCCTGAGGATAGAGGAGGACGGGGAGACACTACAGCGGGCGCATCAAGCGCAAAAGATACCTTTGTGTGCCCTAAATCAATGTACAGAGTGTGAGTACCTGTCCTAAAGTATTACTATCTATAAATCCTGTTTTTGCAAGCTACTGTACACCATCGGCCTGTTTTTTCTGCTCTCTGTCCACATATACTATATGGGATATCGAGTCTCACCATTTCTGAACTAATCCTCACATGAGATGACCGAGAGGGGATAGAAGCACCACTTAAAGAAACCTCATCTTTACTCTACTATCTGACAGAGTCAGGCAAACGCGAATTTCACTTATTGTTGCTGTAAGTAGGTTCTCCCCCAGAGCCAAGATTTGCAAACAAGTCAATATTCAATCACAATACTGCACAATTATTGTTTTGTATGTTTTTTATTTACATGTTGTTTTCCTGACGGGGTCGCTCACTTTCCACAACAAAACACGGCTGTACTTGTGGGAAATCCGAGCATATTTCCCTGGAAGGTTTGAGAAGTATCCTGTTGGGTAACATCAGTTATTTACTTTTTATTACACTGTGTAATTAATAGTAAACTGTGGCGCCTAGGCAAATCATTTAGTATATTGGTTCATCTGCTTTTTATTTTTTCAGTCCCATTTAATGCCCGTGAATGTAGCTATGTACTACCTATGGATATAATACATTCACGGACACTGAATGGGTGTATTCTATGTGATTTTTGTATGTAAATGCATTGTATTTTATGCTCTATTATTGCCCCTGTATGTTATGTTTATCTATCTATATGGATAGACATACAGGGATAATAATTGATTGTTTTGCTAATGTTTATGTTCTTTTCATGTATGGCTAATGTATTTATCAGCATTATTGTGTCATTGTTGTGAATAATGTAATTTGTATTTAGTTACAGGTTATTTGTAATGGCTTATTTCTGGTAGTTAGATTAGAATGATGGTGGTTACTTTAAATTAGAATTCTTTTGGCAATGGTTTGGCTTTAGGAATTGAATAGGAAATTGTATCATTGATTTGTATTATATTGTAATTGTTTGAGGAAATGGATTAATTGATTGATGCTAATTGTATTGAGGTTGCTTAGTTTCTATTTGATTTTCATGATGGCATTGGTGGTTAGGGGACATTGTTCATAGTGTATTTTATTGTTTCATATATTTTGCATAATGTTACATGATGCACAGATTAATTGCATCATGTACACACCATGCAATTGTGTGACATTTTGTATACATTTGTGTAGCTGCTGGTTTGTTGGTTTATATTTACAATCAATGCTGGATTTATTGTAACATGCAATGTGGTGATTTTAAGATTAAAAATTCATGTTTTGATTTATGCATGTCTTATGTGTGTAGCCCCGGTGTCCTCTGGCTCCCAGAGACCCCCTCTCTAGTCAGCCGAGCGGTCGCGGGTCCCGCCGGAGTCAGAGATGGGCCCGCCGGCTGCTCGCAAAGGTGGGGGCCAGTGCAGGGAGCGCTCGGCGTCCATGGAGCCCCGGCGGCGCACCCGGCTATCGGGGGCCGCCATTGCAAGTACTCACGCATGCGCAGTGATCGCGCATGCGCAGAAGGCTCACAGGAGCCAGGACGAGTTGCGCATGCGTGAGGAAAGCGCGAGGAGAGCCCGCGAAACGCTAGCCTACCAGGGAAGGCTCTAAGCAGGGACTACGAGTCCCATGAGCCTCTGCGCACCCCACGTGACGCCAGGGAGCCAATAGGGCTTAGGGTCTCCCTGCAGAGGGAGAATAGATACATTTCGCACGCTGAGCCCACGCTAGTTCAGTTGGAGCTGGGAGCAAGAAGGGGAAGGAAGGGTGCAGTGAGCAAGTGGCTCCTGCACCAGGTAAGGTTCCCCAGGTCCCAGACAGGCCCAAATCCCCACCAGGTTAGTGTGTAATTAATAAGGGACGGCCCCAGGTTAGGGACCCTGCCCTTAGGTGCGTGTGGTGTGCAGTCTTGTCAGTGTCACGGCTGTCAGTGCTGTGAGGTCTGACAAGAAGGCATCGTGGTTGTGTGCAGCACGTTCGCTGCAGGTCACAGCAGGTTGCAGTGTGTTGCTGCAGGTGTTGATTATTAGGTAGAAGTTAGTCAGAGGGGACCCGGGTGGAGAAGGGAGAGGTAGTGTGGGTGCAGGGGGCCAGTGACCCACCTGCATAGGACAGGCTACCCCGTAGGCCCCTATGAGTTTCCCCTGAAGTCACTAAAGGTTGCTGTGCTATAGGGACGGCCTATAGTAGCAGCGAACATCACCTTTGTTATTAGTGTTAGTTAGGGACTCAGCAGACGCTGCGCGTCCATCCAGAGGTTTGGGCTCAGACCTCCACCATCGCTGTAGAGGCCTTCCGGGTGGGATCACCCCGGACGGTGGTTCCGGTGTTCTTCTGTCATCAGATCCTTTGTGAAGCTCCGTTGCAGGCCCGAGCACTGGAGTGCTCAGCAGGTAATCCTTATCAACAAGTGCACCAACGATCCTACATATTATTACTCCGGGACTAGTGACTGCGCAGTCACACCTATCATCTCAGTAGGAAGGGTGGGAAATGTACTGTGTGTGTGGTTACTAGACACGGGGTGGGATCACCTGGTGAAGGGGGTAGCGTCCTGCGAGACGCATTAGTTAGTGTCTCCTCTAGAGAGGGACACCCGTTGATTTATGATAAGTACATGCTATGCAGTAAAACCAGTTCTGTTTTACCACTGTTTGCTGAGTGATATATATATTGTCCTGCGAGGAACCACTCCCCCTCTGGTGGGAGCCGTCACAGGTGGAGGCGCTGCACCGAGTAGCGGGTTACTCATAATACACGTGCCCCAGGTTCCCCGTGGCGGAAGCTCAGCTCTCCTAGGAGCCTAACAGGTAAAGCACCACACCTGGTAACAATAGGTTCTCCGCACTCACACTATATCTGCGATTGGGTGGGGGAATACCTGTTACATATGTTTCATAATGGGCAAATAATTTATTATCCATATCTGGATAATAGTTATTTTGCACATTATTGTACTGTATGTGTTGGGGGGGGGGGGGGGGGATTGATGTATTGAATATATAGGTCCGGTTTATTTTTTTTACATACAGGGTTGGTTCCTTTGGTCTGCAAGAGACCTCTGGAGACCACCTGAGGTCTCCTCGGGCTTCTCACGGGTACCAGGCTGCGTGGTCCACGGGGGACACATGCGGGGAAGAACCGGTGGCCACATATCTGTGGGGGCACTGCGGACCCGTAGGGACCATCCGTGGATTGCCAGACCCCCGTGGGAACCACCCGAGGCCCCTCAGACACCTGTGGGTCTGACCCAGGGCTCCCAGACATCCGCAGGCCTACTGTGGGGACCCAATTGTGGCCCACGGTGACCCACGGAGACCCCCTGGTGGGCCATGGCGCCTGGCGGGATCCACCAACAGGCCTCCAGAACCTGTATGAAACAAGTTGCTGGTAACCTGTAGGTCTGTGAGGTGACCCGTCAGGCCCACCGGGGACTCACGTGGGGCTGGGGTATGAACCCTGTATGTAAAAGAATAAATCATGTATTTATGGGGGGGCACACGGGGTGGGTTATGTATTTAACAAATAGAATGATGTTTATTGTGGGGCAGTGTATTTTTGTGGGTACTGGAGGTGGGGGGAGGGGGTATTGGCCCCAAAGGTATGTGGGTAGGCCTCCAGGCTGGGTAGTGGGTGAGGGTGGTTAGGCCTCACGGTGTGGGGGGTTAGTGGGGGAGGGTATGTAGGCCTCCCGAGTGGTGGGTGAGGGTGGGTTAACCCCTTAATTACTGTAGCGGTTAATAACTGCTATGGTGATTAAGGGGTTAGGGGACATTACAATAGATGTTTTTATTCTTGTGTGTGTTTTGCAGCATCGGAGGGGGTATGGGCAGGATGAAGATCAGGATGAAGATGGCCTTCATCGTGGGTGCCTGTAAAAGGTAAGTGGAATATGTTTTTACTCAATTTCTTTACCAATGTCTTAGCGTCCGCATATAGACAGGGGTAGAACTTAACCAAAATCTATCTAATAAGATCTATCTGTAGATTACTACAAATACATTATATTGTCTGCAAATGCCACACTGTTCCAATAAATCATATGCTGCCTTAACAAGTTCTGGGGCCCACCAATCAATTATCCCCTCTCTGTTCACATGTAACGCATGTGCTACAGTATCCACAAGAAAGTCCATCGAGACGTGTGTCCAGGGGCGATCTGGGACAGGGACGGGACGTAGCAGACCAAAAGGCTTATGACAGACTGATTTATTTTGAGCACAGACCGGGCACAAGATAGTAAACTCCCGAATGTCCTTCAGCATCATAGGCCACCAGAAAGTCGCCTGATTAAATCCGCGGTCCTCTACATGCCGGGATGACCCGCCGATCTGGAAGAGTGACCCCACTCAAGGATTATTCGGCGGAATTGTGGGTCGGCATATAAACGTCCATTTGGCACCTCCAGGCCTTCGGGAATGTGTGACTGAGCCTCCAAAATTTTATCCAGAACATCGAAGGAGTTAGCCGAGATAATGTATTTGGGGGGTAAGATGATTTCATAGATCTCCTCGGACTTCTCTTCGGTGGCAAACTGACGAGTCAACACATCTGCCTTCACGTTCTTTGTACCCGAAATGTATGAGATGGTATAATTTAATCTGGAAAAGAACAGAGCCCAGCGGGCCTGACGGGAGCCGAGACGGCGAGCACCTTCAATATATAACAAATTCTTGTGGCCCGTGAGGATCGAGATGGGTTCCTTAGTCCCCTCTAGAAGATGCCTCCATTTTTGTAACGCCATTTTTTATGACTAACAGTTCCTTATTACCGACATCATAGGTCCTCTCAGCTGGAGAGAATTTTTTAGAAAAAAAACCGCAAGGCTGAAGCTTATCTTGGGGAGTGGCTCTTTGAGAGAGAATAACGCCTGCTCCGATATCGGAGGCATCGACTTCTAGTGTGAAAGGGAGGGTAGGGTGCCGTAAGATGGGAGCAGAGACAAATGCCTTTTTAAGGGATTCGAACGCTAGGCTAGCTTCAGGAGGCTAGGAAGAATGATCTGCCCCTTTCTTGGTGAGGGCGGTAATCGGTGCCACCGTGGCAGAGAAATTGCGAATAAACATCCGGTAATAGTTAGCGAAACCGAGAAATCGCTGGATCGCCTGTAAGGAGTTGGGTTGTGGCCATTCCAGGACTGACTTGAGTTTCTCCGGATCCATAGTGAAGCCTTTGTCAGAAATGATATAGCCTAAGAACGCAGTAGATGACTGGTGGAACAGACATTTCTCCATCTTAGCGTAGAGTTGATTTTTGCGTAAACGTGAAAGAACAAGCTTCGTATGTTGGATGTGTTCATCCAGAGTTTGAGAAAAAATGAGGATGTCGTCCAGGTATACGATTACAAAAGTATTCAAAACATCGCGAAACTTTTTGTTCATAGTGTCCTGGAAGACAGCGGGTGCATTACATTATCAAAACGGCATTACCAGATATTCGTAGTGGCCGCTGCGCGTATTGAACGCGGTTTTCCACTCATCTCCCTCACGGATGTGAATCAAGTTGTACTCTCCACGCAGGTCGAGTTTAGAAAAAATAGTAGCACCTTGCAGTCTATCGAAGTGTTCAGAGATCAAGGGTAGGGGGTAGCGATTTTTTATAGTGACTTTGTTGAGCCCCCGATAATCGATACAAGGGCGAAGTGTCCCATCCTTCTTTTTCAGAAAAAAGAAACTGGCTCCGGCCGGAGAGATAGAATTCCTTATGAAACCCTTCTTGAGGTTCTCCTCGATGTACTCCGCCATGGCTTTCGCCTCGGGCCTTGGGAAGGACAGCCCCGGGCACCAAATCAATAGGGCAGTCAAAAGGACGGTGGGGAGGGAGTACTTCAGAATGGGTTTTGTTGAAAACGTCCAGGAATTCTGTATAGACTGTTGGCAGAGAAGTCTCCCCAGGAGTGATAGTATCCAGGCCGGCAAGTTCCGCAACTGGGGGCGTCTGAGATCCTTGACAGGAGGGAATCCATTGGATGGGTAATTTGTCTGTCCAATCTATAACCGGATTGTGACATTGTAACCACGGCAGTCCAACGATGACCTGGACCGAAGGGAAGTGGATGAAGTCAAAGGAGATCAGCTCTGAGTGTCCATCCTTCGTGGAGAGTGACAAGAGTGGTGTCTCCAGAGAAATTAAGGCAGGCTGGAGCGGCCGTCCATCTATGGCCTCGAGATCGACCGGTACCGCCTTCTCTTCCAGAGGGATGCTGTTCCTGATGGCGAAATCCTGGTCCACAAAATTGCCCCCAGACCCGGAGTCGAGGAAGGCAGAGGCAGACACCTGGAAGTTGGGACCTTCGAGGAAGATGGGCAACAGGATTCTCTTGGAGGGATTTTCCTTATTAGAGGGGAGAGAAGAGATAGTGCCCAAAGAGATCCCCTCAGACTTCTTTGGGCGCTGGCGTTTCAGGGGACAGCGTGGCAAGATGTGTCCGTAAGAGCCGCAGTAGAAACAGAGACCCTCGTTCCTCCGGCGCAATACCTCCGAAGAAGAGAATTGTTGGCTACCCAGTTGCATTGGTTCTGGTGCGTCCAAAGCCAGAAGGGTAGGTAGAGAATTCCTGGAGAGGGAAGATACCGGTAGAACAAAACAGGGGTTTTGGCGTTCTGTATGTCTCTCCTGCATCCGTTGGTCTACCCTTATACATAGGGCAATTAAGTCCTCCAAAGCTGACGCTTCTCTTGAGATGCTAACTCGTCCTTCAATGATCCTGATAGGCCCTGCCAGAAGGCGGCGGTGAGTGCCCCATCATTCCAATCTGTCTACGCCGCCATAGTCCGGAATTCCAGTGCATACCGTGCCACGGACCTCCGACAAAGAAGACGCAGCCGTTTGCCTACAACCGGTTGTATCGAAGACTTGACGAAACTCCCTTTTGAAATTAGCAAAGTCCTGTGTGAGTTCGGGCCTTAATTCCCAGATGGGCGAGGCCCAGGCTAAGGCATCTCCAGTTAAAAGGGCAAAAATATAAGCTACCTTGGCACGGTCTGATTGAAAACATGAGGGATTTAGCTCATAACTGTTTGGCGTAGGAATCCGTGGTTCCAGTGCCGTAGCATCCTCCAGGGCAACGGGAGAGAAAGTAACGGGTCTGATAACGCTGGCCTGAGGTTGTTGTAATGACAAGGTAGAAACTTGATGGGTTAAAGAAGCCATCTGATTCTCCAGATATAAAAAATGTTCAGAAAATGAGGACAGGGCTTGGGCCACCTCAGGGGGTTCAGGGTTTGTTGGGCTCAGCATATTGTAACGCTCGTGCTGCCCACAAACCTGACAAGACCCCGGTACTGAGGTGGGAAGGGGAAACACCACACACCCACAGCAGCGGGGGCGTGCCCGGAGTTTGGTATTGAGTGTAGCCAGGTCTTGGGCTGTAGAGAAGGGTTAGTCGGGTTCTTGCCGGATCCTGGGTTATAGGAGGTAGCACAGTCGAGTCCATAAGCCAATGGTCTGGGAGTAGAGAGAGCCGCGTAGTGGAGTCCGTTAACCGAGTCCAAGGATTAGAGAGGTAAGCGTAGTCGAGGATAGCCACGGTTGAGATCCAGAGGAGGTACGCAGACAGGCCAGGTCAGGAACGTGGTAACTGAAATACAAGAGCAAGAGCCAAGCACAAGACCAGACAGCACTAGGCTACAGAGGATTATGCTGAGCACTGACTGACCGTGAAAGTAGGAGTTAAATACCCAGCAGACACCAATAAAGAAAAGGGAGGCGCGGAGGAGCGTCTCCAGGGAGGACTGGGATAGGAGCAAGGCAGGGGGAGGATCAGGGCCGGGAGCGCCGCTCAGGAGCGTGGTGTCCCGTGGTAGCCGGGGGCGGAACTGGATGTGGGAGAGAGCACATAAGCTGTGTGGGTCCGCGCGCACCCTGTAATGCCGACGGGCTGTCGCAAGCGACCCAGGAGGAAGCCGGGAGGCGGGGAAGAGGCGGAAGGCAACGGTGGGTACAGCCGTGCATGCCGAATGGGGACGGGAAGCCGAGGCAGCAGCAACCGCAGACGCCTAGGTGAGTGAGGAGGGGGCACGCATCGTGGGACATACCCCCCGGTTCCTTACACCTCCTTATCATTGCCACTGCATGCGCTTAGGGTATTGCGCATGCACGATAATGTCATGGCCACCGCTGCTTGTGTCTGCGCATGCGCTAACCAGGAAAGCCCTGCACTGTGTAACTCTGCATCTGCGCATGCGCGAACCATCGCGCATGCGCGCACACACAAACATGGCTTCGCCCTGCGGAGGGAGCTACTGGTGAGCACGTCGCCCTGGTACTGGTATTTTTTCTACAATGTAGGAAGAATGGATCTAGACACAGGGTTTAATCAATAGTGCTGCGTCTTCCCACCACCTTTTGTTTCTGTCTGGGGTCAGTTATTTAAACTTAGCTAAGTTTATATTAAAGGGTTAATGCATCTGTAACAGGGGACTTATCCCTGTTCACAAAGGTGCCTCTAATCCAGCAGTGTGGTGGTTAACTGCTGGTAGCAAATTAACAAGCACCACCTGCCGGAGTACAGGTAGTAGAAAAAGCCTGCCTTTGAGACAGGAAGTGACTCCTCTTGAGCTCCCACGTGGGCTGAAACAGGAAGGGACAGAGAGGTCTTGAGAGCTGTATACTGACAGCCAGACAACAAGACAACAAGGGGAGAAGACTTCTAAAAGCTGAAAGTGCCTTAGGACAAAAAGGCTATGCCAGGAGAGCAGAGAAGGATTCCCCCTCCTGCTACCAGAGAGACAGATAAGCTTTACTTCCTAAGACTGTTGTATATCTGCACATATCAAACTATATGTTTGGGGCTGGGAAACATGCTATTATTATTATTATTATAAAGGGAGTTCTGGACCGCATATGTTTACCTAGAAACACTCCCAAGTGGAGCAGAAGCTTTGTTTAACCACTTACACTGGCGACACACTTTATTCGAGCTCGGCTAGTCCCACGAATTCGGGTATACCCGGGTGTATTGAGGTTTGTGACTGTTTTCTGCCCGAGTGCATTGAGGTATTTTCCATGCAGGGATTGAAGCATTTTATTCCCGCTGGCTGCAATACTGCACAGTATATATATATATACTGCATTACAATTCATGAATTTATGCCATCTGGTAGACACGCGAAGCATTGCAGCCTATTAAATCCTAATCATTATCATTTAACAGATCAGCCGCCCGTCAGCCAGGCATGAACCCAGGCTGGGAAGGCAAACGCAACGGGGCTTGTCAGAGGTGAGGAGCGGCGCATTCCAGGTATCTGCCAGGTACATACTGGGTATTTGCTCGAATAAAGTGTGTCGGTGCAGTATTTGCATACGTTTGATGATTTTCATGTGTTAAAGAAGCAGGCGCAATAAAAGCCTTATTTTTAATTTCACCTCAAAAACAGTCTCCATTGCGTACCTCTGAACACTTCTCCTACAGCATCATACAGTCCCAATGTAAGGTTCAAAGATAGTGGGCTAAATACATCACAAACAACATGAAGAAAAGCATACTAACATGTTAATATGTATTATTGTATTATTCATTAACCAACATCAATTACCATAGAAGGTATCATGCAGAAGAATATCCGTGTGCACAGTGTACGTTCAGGGAAGTCACGGTGTGAACCTTTCATTCTGAGAAATAAAGAGCTTAGTGATATCTGTAAACACAGATATTAAAGAAGTGGTTCAAGTGTGTGTCAATAATGTGATGAAGCTGCAAGAACAAACAGATATAATATAGAGAACAAACACTTAATTAAAAGTAAGAGTAAATAGAGAATATTGCAAAAACAGTCTCCCAAATGTAAAGTCAATGAAACAAATCCTTAAGAAATGTGAAAGATAAAGAAAAACCTCCAATGAAATCAGGAAACTGCGGCAGCTTCTCCTAGGATCAGCCGTGTCCTGTATGGCACGTCTGTGAGTACGCAACCTAAAACGGGACAAGGGTTAATATCCCCCACTTATCACCTTCATAAAGGTCCCTGAAATAAACAATATCTCCCCTCAATCCGTTCCATATACCACCTGTCACGAACAGCACACAAGTGAGCACGCGACTAAGATAAGCAACCTGCGTTAATACACACGGCTACTCTATCCAACTCACCCTTCTCCTGCGCAAGGAACGTTCAATTAGTTAATATTAACCCCTTACTCAATTGCAATCATACTGAATCTATACGCTTCCACCACCCAAGAAATATGCAAAATGTATAATTAATATATATCTGCCAGGGTTTCAGTTAACTGTTTATTATAGAAAAAACTATGCACTTAACCCACAAGAATCTGTTGTAGTAAAATGTGCCTGAAAATGAAAATACTCACTCCATTGCGTGCAACCCTTCATTCACAGTCCAAAGCATCGCTTATTAAATGTTTTAATATATATAAAAATACAGTGCTTCAGATTACATAAAAAGACCATTACAAAAACATACAGTTACAGTAAATGCAGGACAGTTTCTTACAATAACAGGATGAAACAGAAATGACGGTGGGTCAGGGTTTTCTCCCAGAGAGGTCACTGACCGTAGGAAGATGAGAAATAACGTGTTTGGGCCAAAACACACCTGCTTAAATCTGATTTTCAGAATCCCTTGCTAAGTCTTATGTACTATTTTTTCCCCCACTGAACAACATAAGCTCGGCGGCCCGGTCGTAAATCAGCTGCGAGTTTGGTTTTATGACAGAGTAAAAAAACTTTTAACAAACGCCGCAGAATATAAACACACTCATAACGTCCTTTCTCTAATACTCAGACACACGAGTCACATCAATAGATTCAGGCGATTATGACGGACGCAACGAGACTAATAATGACCATCCTGTTCCTAAATATGAGTGACAAATGGATATTTGTTCGTAGCACCGCTTACCCATGCAGTGTGTGGTCTCAGTGTATGCGACTCTTTGCCACCATTACAGACGTGTAACTCTTAGTATGTACAGTATATGACATCATAAGATATTCTCATTTTTAATAAAGTTGTTCACCTAAGGAATAACCTGTGTGTCACCTCTCTCTTGAATGCACCAGTAATTATTCACCAACATTTCGTATTCTTTGTGGCTGACAGAATAGTTTCTGGTTATCGTATAGGGCCTTCTAAACACGTCACTTTTAGTGGGCCATCTGTGATAGGCCCCCCCAATCAAGTCCACTTTGAAGACCAGCACAGACCCAAGAAAAGTCTTCACACGTCATAAACCCAATATATTGTATTTTTAAATGCAAACTGTTGCTACATTAACCCCTAAAGCACCAGATTGATTAAAAAAACATATCATGACTCCATGGAGTGCGACTATATTTAATTGATACAAATCAGATAGACAAATGCTCACTTACAATATATCAACTAAAAAAATTGATTGAGTGAAATCTGACATTTGGTTCACCAGGTGTCAATCCCTCTTGGTGGATTTCCAAAGTACTGTGGATAAGCAACAGCATACAGCAGATAGAATTCACCGTACCAAATATAAATGCTTCTTTTATAAATCCATGGGTGACATAGATCAGCGGCAACATCCAGCTGGACCGGCCTTCAATGGTTTTAACATGCACCCAAATGAATCAGGTGCAAGAGCTTCCAGATCAAACATCCAGGTGAGCTGAAATGCTGAAAGTAATTTTCCACCAATGTACCTCCGATAATGCTAACGGAGAGGAGTATATCTCCAGCGTGTTGGTGACAGCTGAGAGTGAGCGTGTGGCGATCCAAAGACACTACATCGCGTCACGTACCCTACGTGTTTCGTCACTTACACAGAGTCTTCATCATGTGTCTACATGGAGTCCAGGAGGAGATTTATAGCATACAACAATTGTGTGGTGACCAATAGGATCCTTAGAAGAGAGGAATGATTCACAGCAAAACTGCTTATGTGTATCTGGTGTGTGTGCGTCTGTGTATGGTGCTGTCATGGACCCTACGGTGTCAGGTGCAGGATGGACTTCAGTGGGCTGACCAGCAGGCAGAAGCAAAGATATTATGGGGTCTCAGGCCAGGGTCCAGGGCAGGTGGTGAAGTAGGTTTATTGGGGTCACAGGAAGGCAGTGAAGAGGCAATGTCTAGTTCTGTCACAGAATTCAGGGTAGGCAGCAAAATAGCATTGTCGGGGTCACAGGCAGAGGACAGAGTCCAGCAGCGAAGAAGTAGGAACAGGATGGGAACACGACTGGGACACGGGAACAGGACTGGGACAACCAAAGTATAGGTAAGGACCTTAAATTCAACTCCAACTCCAACGTGGTACAGGCAAGTCAGGTGAGAGAACAGGGCACAGGCAGAAAAGAGTCTGTAGCAAAAAAAACAAAGGCAAAGTCTGGACAGAAACAAGAAATGGGCTGGGGTGGTTAGGCAACCTGGGTGGTTGTGGTAGGGGTTAACCCCTTGGTAACCTTACCAATTAATGAAGCATGCATGGCAATGCTTGAGTAGCTACTAAGGTGGACAAGGGGGGTATATAATATATATAATTTGGTATATATATTAACCCTTTTGTGGCACTTGGTGATCAGCTAGTCCTAGACCTATGATTAGCTGAACACAGGCTACAAAGGGGTTAATATTTTTAACAATCTTTTTATATTACTATTTCATCACCTATTCCATGCTGGTTTGCTTATCTAGCATATGTATGGAATTGGAAATATATTGTACATTATTGTACTGACAGGGAATACTCTATTATTCAAAATACTTGTTCGGATTGTCAATATCACCAACGAAAAACACATGAACCCCTCCACACCAATTGTTTGTCAAATATTATTTATTATTCTTACTTAGCTTTGGATATACAGCTTATAGATGTCAGGATACCACACACAGTCGACCCTATTGAACGGACTATAGGCTGCGGACCGTATTACTCCTGACTCAGGTAATGCCTGGACAGTCTCCCCTATCTCCTTGTGTCCTCCCGGCAGCCTATATTGTTTGCATTTATTCGATATTTCCCCAACTCAGTCTGATTGTACTCTCGAATCTCCAATCTCTCCACATCAGTTGAAAGCACAATACATTGCTATTCAACACTAGCAGTGCTCCTTCCTCTTTTTCCTACAATATATATCCCTTGCTGGGACTGAAGCACGCTTGGGAACAGGTATTATTACATTGCTACCAGGATGGAAGCCTCCTCTGTGGGAGTATACACATGCACAGCGTGCAGCTGGAATCGGAGCCAGTGTGGTGTGGGGCGCCTGCACGGACGTATAGCGGAGCCATGGGAGTGCACAGACGCATCTAAGGAAGGACCCCTGTAGGAGGATTGGATATCCAGACGGGTATGGTCTCAGCGCCTGTATTTCCCTGTTATAGGAGCCGGGCAGAACTTCAAGGAGCCTGCAGTAAGAACACAAGATGCGCACACACCACATACAACTGGGTTCATACGTGTAACTCGACCTAATCCTTGTATGCATGTCACATGCAATACACACTTAGCATGCAGTACAGTGAGTGTCCCTGAATGGACAGTAGCCCTTGTCAGCATGTATAAAGTGTTGACTGGTTTCCTTGTTCATTGTTTTAACACATTTTAAGACGTGAGGGGACACAATAACCGGCTTGAGATTCTGGCTGGTGTTGCATATAACGCAGAACAATTAGAGTGATGCTGCACACCTCAAAAATAAAAAAAAACATACAATTACCGGTGCTCCAGTGTTTGCACGAAAGCCTGCAATCAGTCCAAGACAGATGAATGAAGGAACAAAGGGCACTGCGGATTTGAGCAAAATAAACTTATTTATTGAGCCAACACGACGTTTTGACCTAAGTGGTCTTTTTCAAGTGACAATGGCATAAATGCATTCCACAATATATATTGCCACATATCGAATTTCGGCCCGTCTTCAGGTCTCAGTAGACCCAGGTTCAATAGCGGATAACTCGCGTGAATTTCTTAGGAAATCTCCCTTAAGGGACATGCTCGGGTCAGGAAACCCCTGGATACAAACAGGCTACATCTGTATGTAAACTTTTACCAAAATTGATATTTTTAACGTGGCAGATAAAAAGTGTGATATTTTGGCCGCTGCAACGTTGATGTATTACACTATAAAAATATTGTACTTTTTTCACCGATAATACCGCATTTATATGTTACCGCAGCTTGATGTTTCCTTCCCTATTAAGGGACTAGTTTAGTTTATCACATTGATTATCCAAAAATATACAGCACAAATTGTTCTGGATTATGAATAATTATTCTGGGGTTTATTTTGCAAAGTAATATCAATAATAATAATAATAACCGCATCTATAAATATCAAGATAATATACTACAATCACAGTAACATGTGCAGCATGCAGGGCTAGAGGCAGAGCCCCCTTCACTGAAAGTCCATTCAAGCACAGCCGCCATTTCTCTCTCCCGCCTCGTCTTGCGCGCCCCACATCTCTCCAGACTAGCTCGGGAGAGGTTTCTTCTTCAACATGGTGAGTAAATGCATCTTTTACCCCCAGATTTTGCAGGAATTTTCCCCTTTTTACTGAAAAGGCCTTTCCATTTTTTATTACAAGGAGACAAAAAGGGAAAGTCCATCTGTATCGGACTGAGTTTTCCCTCAGGATCTGTGTGAGTGGCTGAAGTTTCCTGCGCCTGATTAGAGTTACTGGGGACAGGTCCTAAAATATTTGCAAGCTAGCTCCCTTATAGGTGTAGCCAGGTCACCTGTTTCCCCCTTCGTCCTCCTATGGAGCCTCCGTGGCCAGGAGAGATGCCGGGTGCTGCCGGAGGCCAGCGGCAGACCCGACGGCCATCCCAAGGGTGGGGGCCGTTGCAGGGAGCGGTGCGCTGTCTCCGCGAGCGGGCCAGTTGCCGGGGACGCGATCGGGTCGTTGCTAAGGCCGCGGTCGCGTCTCTAAGGTCCCGGCGGCCGGCGAAGAGAGCGCCGCCATTACTCCACCACTCGCGCATGCGCAGTGATCGCGCGAGTGTAGGAGCCAGCCAGGAGAGTCGCGCGAGAGTAGGGACAGTGAGAGGGATGTTGCGGCGGCCATTAGGGGTTAGTGCAGGTGTAGGAAAGGCACGCATGCGGCCCCAATGTTATTACAGGCGCCCAGGGACTACAATTCCCATAGTGCCGGCCGGATACTTTGTTGAGCCTTGGGACCATGAATAGTCTTTTGGAGTCTGATCTCAGGTGATAGGTGCTGCATGTGGTAGGGGTGAGGAGCTTGTTCAGGTAGCTGGGTAGCTTGCCCCTGAAGAATTTAAAGGCAAGACAGGAAAGGTGAACTTTGCGCCTAGACTCTAGTGATGACCAATCTAGTTCTTTGAGCATTTCGCAGTGATGTGTGTTGTAGTTGCATTGGAGAACAAAGCGACAAATTGAATTGTAGAGGGTGTCAAGTTTGCTAAGGTGGGTTTGAGGAGCCGAGCCATATACTATGTCTCCATAGTCAATAATTGGCATTAGCATCTGCTGTGCAATACGCTTTCTGACCAGCAGACTTAGGGAGGATTTGT
>WSYH01006956.1:1064-15949 GCA_036426205.1 Ascaphus truei
GGTATATCCCCTACTACCTCTCCCCCCCTCCGAGTCTCTCCAGATCCCCGCACTCTCAGTCCTCCCGCTCTCCCACCCCCTATCAGTCTCTGCCTACCCTGAACTATGACATCTCCTATTCCCCAATCTGCAAGTCTCTCTCCCCACCTCCTGCATCTCTCCTCCTCCCACCTCAGCAGTCGTCTCTCCCCCTCTCTCACCACCTCCTGTCATGCAGTCTCTCCTCCCCCTCCTCCCCCCCCCCGGCAAGTCTACTCGTCCCCGCTTTATCTTCCCCACCTCGCAGCTCAGTCCCTCCGCGTTCTCCCCCGCCCACTGTTCTTTCCCCCAGCTCATCCCCCTTCCCCCCGCGTTCCCCCTCTCCCCCCCCTCTGACAGTCTCTCTCCCCTCCTCCAACTATACGCCCCCCCTCCTCCCCCTCCGCAGATCTCTCTCCCGACCCTAGCATATCTCTTCCACCCCTCCCCCTGCAGTCTCTTCCCCCCTTACCCCCCTTTAGTGTTCGGCTTTTGTTACGTTTCTGTTAAAATGTGATTTCCTCATCTTGGTTACCATGGTAACCTTCAGACTGCGGCGGGCTTGGGATGAACTTCATCTTTCCCTCCCAGGCACTTATGTTTTAAAGCTTATTTCCCTGTTTCTGACGATTTAAGCTGTGCGAGCGAGGGCGGGAGGAGGGTCTCTCACATGTAAAGACCTGGCTAACTTGATAACTGTGTAACGCACGTTGTAAACATGCAAGAGAGGACTGCAATAAAAGTACCTCTCTCGGCGTTACACGCGTTGATGCGCTCCGGATATGTGGCGCAATACAATTAAAGATCATTTCAGGACCCAAAGTATAACTGCAGAAATGATTCTGAGAAATATCACCCGATATACAAGTGTGTGTTTTGTGACGCCGCTTGGTTAGGAGATCGTGCCCAACGAAAAAAACTGCGGCAGCGATTAACAAGTGCAGCGATGCGGGGCAGAGTCATAAACTTCGTCACCAGCAGGATATTAGTTTCACTTGACATACAGCATACAACACCCACGCTCTAACTTAGCAATGGACCGCTGTACGCAATGGGACGGAGACTGTATGTAAAGCCCTACCTTTTTTCCCAAGTAATGATGCTTGTACTGTACTACACCAATTGTCATATACAAGCAAATGATGTAAATAACACATGGTGAACAGGTCTATATAGTCTCCCCGCTGCGCACGTCGGCTACAGGTAGGAGCCGGTATGGATATGATGTTTAGGACATGCTGACACGAGGCATGCGTGAGCTGCGTTGCTTATTGGGCGATATGTACTTAATCGCGTACGTGTACTAAAGTAAGTGTTACTTAAAGCGGGGTATGCATGTATTTTCTCAATAAAGGCTGAATACTTGGCTGGGGGGGGCAGGGGGGGTTGGGGGGGTATGGACACACACGCACACAATGGCTACTCTAGTCAAACGTGCTTTTGGGCCAATAGGAGCTGTGACATCGGGACATTTTACTTCCTATTCATGACCCCGCGGCCTTATTGATGAACCGGTCACACGCTACCCAAATATGGGAACGGGCAGGACCCCCACCACAGATCGTTCCCGGGGGAACCCCGGATAGGTGACTATGTAACCTTCAGTGCTGAGGACGGGGGGGGGGTTCGTGTGTTTCACACTGTCGGGCCCCTGGGGGTAGCACTTTTCTTGGTGTCATAGCACTGAAGGGGTATAAAAAAAATGGAATGAGATTTGAGACCACGGATGAAATATCCCTATGTACCCCGATTTAAGGAGAATGTCACAAAGAGGTGGGGACCGTTACCCTCTGGGGCTATTCAAATTTGTCCGGGGCTATTTCCCTAGTTGCCCAAGGCTCTGGCAGCCTTTCTCCACGGGGCAGTTGCCCAGTGATGTGCAACCCGCCTAGGGGGGAATCAGAAAGTGGGTGCAGAGAATCCTACATCTCCAAATCCCTCTAATCCGCGCTCTCCAAAATCGGTCCTCAAGGGCTGACAACAGACCGGCTTTTATTTTCTATCCCGGTTCAGCACGTGGCTCAATAGAAAGACAGAGCCACTGAAGGAAGCCACGTGTCCTATATTCAGGGATATCTATAAGCCGGCCTGTGAGCCCTTGGGGATGACGTTTGGAGACCCCCTGATCTAGATCTATGGGTGTTCCTTTTCAAGGAGACCCCCACAGTGATTTCTCAAGAGCAGAAAAACTTTAATTTCAAAGTGGGCCATTGCAACCGAGACCATCTACGAGGCCGATAGTGCCCTACGGAAACAGGATGGATTCCTCCGTCTAAAATGAGGAATATAGATCGGGTCATCTGTCAAATGGGTGATGGGTCCGTAAGTGAAACTTTATGGCTAAATTCCGGAGTCTGGCAACCATGGCTATCCCACAATAGGGTCGCCCGGGTCCGGAATTGAACACTGACTGTCCGTATTTGGACACATTGTGTCCAGTATAAATTGAGAGATAATACTGGACGTGTGGTGTGTATTGCCTCTTGGATATAGTGACCTGACCGTATTGCCTCTATGGATATAGTGACCTGACCGGTATTACCTCTCTGGGCGTTGTAAGGTGGCGTGCGGGTATTACCTCTCTGGGCGTGTACAGTACGTGCCGTATTGACCTTCTCTGGGCGTGTACGTGCGTGCCGGTTATGCCTCTGCGGGGTGTACGTGGCGTGCCGTATTACCTCTCTGGGCGCATGTACGTGCGTTGCTGGTATATCTCTCGGGACTTGGTCGTTTCTGAGTGCCGGTATACCTCTCTGGCGTATTGACGTACGCGTATTACCTCTATGGGGCGTGTACTCGGTGCCAGGTATTAACCTCTCTGGGTGCTGTACGTGCGTCCAGTATTACCTTCTGGGCGTGGTGCGTAGGTGGCCGGGTGAGGTTTATCTCTCAGGGGTGGTTTATCCGTGCGTGTCCTGTGTTTTATTTGTCGTCCGGGCGGTTGTACGTGCGTGCGGTATTACCTCTCTGGGGGGTTTGTACGTGCGTGCCCAGGTACTTGGATATCCTCTGGGCAGTAGTGAGGTGTGTGGTATTATTTCTCCTATGAGGCGTCTGTGTATACGTACGCGGCCTAGTGGTGATATCTCTGCTGGGCGTTGTAGCGTGGTGCCGGTATTACCATCTCTGGGCGTGATGGCGTGCTGGTAGTGCCTATCTGGGGCGTTGTACGTGCGTGCCCGGGTATACCTCTCTGGGCCGTGTGTGTGCGGTGTGCGCTGCTAGGTACATACCGCTATGGCGGTGTGACGCTGAGTGCAGGACCTTCTGGTATTACGACTGCTCTGGGCGGGGTAACGTGCGATGTGCGGGTATGTTACCTCTCTGGGGCGTCGTCGGTTGTGTGTGTTATACAATATTTCTATCTGGGAGTTTCTTGCTGTCGGTGCGTGGACGGTGGTCGGTTTATCTCTCTTGGCGTGTTGTACGTGAGATTGACGGTTATTACCTCTATGGGGTGTAAGTGCGTTGCCTGGGTGGGTATTATCTGTTCTGGGCGGTGTACGTTCGATGCGGGTATGATGCTCTCCGGGAGTGTATCGTGGCGTTTTGGACGGGGGGGGGGGACTTTGGTTCCCCCAGGGGGGCTATGGTATTATCTATCGCGTCTGGGAGTGTGTTGGTAAGGTGGTTGAGGGGGCAGTGGCCGTGCTTATTACCTATCTGGGCGTGTTACGTGCGTGCCGGGTATTACATCTTAGAGGGGGGTGTAATACATGTGAACCGGTGTGAAATGCATGTTTCGAACGGTAGTTTGATATACACTATGGGCGTGTGAAAAGACGTGCGTGCCGGGCGGTATTACCATCTAATGGAGTTTGTTTAAAAGTGAGTTGCCGGGGTTATACATCTCTCTGGGGCGGTTTGGACGTGCGGACGGGACGGTTTTGTTGGTTTATTACCCTATCATGGGTGCCGTTTCTTTTATGAGTTGTAAGTGTAGTTGACGGTTTATACTCTCTGGGCGTGTACGTTGTCGTGGCACTGGGGTATTACGCTTGGGCGTGTTTGTGGTTACGTGAAGTTGGCGGGTTTATTCAACCTCTATCTGGGCGTGTAGGCGTGGAGTGTGCCGGTAATTTTATTACCTCTTACTTGGCCCTGCTGGCTACTGTGGTAGATAGTGCCGTATGCGGTTTGGGTGTATGAATTACTCTCTGGCGTGTACGTGCGGGCCGGGTATTACTTTCTTCTGGGCGTTTGACGTGGTGCCGGGGGTATTACCTATGCTGGGCGTGTAGAACGGTGCGTTGCGGTATTGATATCTCTGGGCGTGTGTGTACGTGCGTGCAGGTATTATCTATTGGGGTGTACGTGCGGGTGCGGGTATTATCCTCTGGGCGTGTACGTGTGGGGGCGAGGTATACCTCTCTGGGGCGATGTACGTGGTGTCCGATTTACCTCTCTGGGCGGGCTTGTACGTGAGTGCCGGTATTATATCTTCTGGCGTTCTGTCATAAGTCGCGGGCGTATTATCTTCTGGGCGTGTACGTGCGTGCCGTATTATCTCTCTGGGCGTGTAACGTGAGTGCCGGTATTACCTCTCTGGGCCCGTTGTACTGTGATTGCCGGTATACCTCTCTGGGGTTTACGTGCGTGCCGGTATTACCTCTTTCTGGGTGTGTTTACGTGCGTGCTGGTATCATCTCTCTGGGGCGTGTACGTGCGTGCCGGTATTATCTCTCTGGCGTGTACGTCGTGCGGTTATTATATCTCTGGTGAGTGTACGTTGAGTGCCGGGTATTACCCTCTGGGAGTGTACCGGTGCGCGCAGGTATTACCTATCTGGGAGTTGTGAGTGCTGGTATGGGACTATATGTGGCGTTGTACGTGCGTGCCGGTATTACAGCTCTGGGCGGGTACGTGAGGCCGGTATTACATCTCATGCGGCCGTTGTGAGTGGTTGTAGTGCCGGGTATTACCTTTCTGGGCGTGTGTTTGTAATCGTCTATTGCGTGCGTGGTTATTGCCTATCTGGGAGAGTAGAGTGCGGGCCGGGTATTAGGTATCGGGCGTGTACGTGCGTTGCCGGTGGGGTATTATTCTCGGGGCGGGTTGGGGTACGTTGCGTTGAGGTGGTATTACATCTGCTGGGGGCGTGTGTTGTACGTGCGTGGCCGGTGATGAACATCTCGGGCTGCTTAGTTGTAGGCGTGAGTTGCCGGTAGATATATCTCGGGCGTGTGTAGTGCGTGACGGTATTACCTCTCTGGGCGTGTACGTGCGACTGCGAGTTGCGGGATTTAACTTATATCTGCTGGGCGTGGTGTTACGGTGCGTGTCGGTATGGACCTGCTCTGGGCGTTGTTACGTGCGTGCCGGTATTATTACATCTAATGGGGAGGTGTGTAACGTGCGTTGCCGGTCAATCCTCTGGGCGTTACGTTGTAACGGTGCTGGAGTGACGGTATTTCTTCTGGCGTGTACGTTGTGCACCGGGGTATTTACCCTTCGATGCTGTGCGTGTAGAGCGGTGGCGGGTATTAGAGCCGCTGGGCGGGGCGAGTGTATGTGCGTTGCGGGTATTACCCTCTGGGGGCCGGTGTACGTGCGTGCGGTGATTACCCTATGGGCGTGTTCGCAGTGCGTGCGGTATTACCTCCTCTCTGGGTCGGCTTGTACGTGCGTGCGGTTATCTCTCTGGGTGTACGTTCGTGCCGGTATTATCCTCTGGGCGGGTACGTGCGTGCCGTATAGCTCTCTGTCGGATGTTGTACGTGCGTGCCCCGTATACATTCTGTGGGGCGATTTGTTCCCCCCTCCCCCCCAGTGGTACGTGGACTTACGGCCCAGCCCGTGAGAACCAGGAGAGGTTTGGTGGTCGGGGACGGGACAATCGGGCCAACGTATTTACCTCTTCCGGGCGTGGTCTAAGATCGGTACGGGGACGTGGGCGGGGACGGCCGGTGTGGGAGGGACCTCTGGCGTCATTGAGCGTGGTATTTCTCTCTACGGTCTAGGTGGGAGATGGGGGGGACTCGGTGGTGAGCCTCATCTGGCCGAGTATCGTAGTTGAGATGGGTGGAATGGGCCTCTTGGGCGCCGCACGGGGTTTATTCTGAGTATGGGTGGGGGGGGGGGACTCTCGGCAGTCTCGGTGGGGGTATTATCTCTCAGGGCACGGGTTCTACATGGGGGAAGGGACCTCTGGCACGGAGGTCTAGATGGGGGGGGACGGTGCACAAGTGGGTATTGGCCTCTGGGACGGGGGGGGACCTTGGTAGAGAGGTCTCTACTGTGTACGTAGAGTAGGGGAAGGGGACATCTTGGCTTTTATGACCGCGGGTTTCTCTAGATGGTGGGGGGAGGTGGGGGTGGGGGGCGGGGGGGGGGTTGTAGGGGTTGCAGGGGACGTGTCATGGCAGATATCTAACCCGGACGGTCTAAATGGGGGACGGGGGAAGACACCCCCTCTGGCAGTTAGCACGGGCGTGTCTACACGATGGGGGACGGTGGGTGCCGGGGACGGGGGACCAAGCATCTGCATTTATACTCTCTGGGCGTACGGTGGTTATGTTGTACCGACGTATGGTCGGACGGGACTTTGGGGGCCACGCGTCTGCGACGTATGTGTGGGTCGTCGGTTACTTTCTACATGAGGGGGGGATGACGCGACTGGGCGTTCACGTGGCACGTGGGTTATGTAGGAGGGGTGGGACGGGACTTGGCAACGGGCTGATTGGGCGCGGGGGACGACTTGTATTTTACTGGCCCTCTAGCTGGGGTGGCTAGGATGGAGGGTGGACGAACCTATGGCAGGTTGTCCAGAGGGGGGGAAATCTGGGAGAGTGTCATAAGGGGACGGGACATGCCGGTATTACATTCTGGGCGCTGTACGTGATGGTTGCCCGGGTATTATCTCGGGGCAGTTAAGGGCGTGCCGGGTATATTACGTCTCTGAGGCGTGTACGGGGGGGGGGGGGGGGGCGGGATTTCCGAAAAGTGGAGAGACAGGGCTATTGCTAGGGCGGTGGGCAGATTCCTCCATTGATTGGCTGCATCTACCAGCAGCCAATCATAAGGTGGTGTCTGAGTAGCCGGTAGGTGGGCCAAGGAGAGGCGGGGGGGAAAAACAGCATGGGAAGTGAGGTGTGTGTGTTCTCGAACGCGTAGAACTTTCACCATTGTGTTGCAAGTAGTATTCTTGGAGAAGCACACTGGCGGACACTACTCCCGGTGGGGGGGCCCGCGGGAACTCACCGGCGCTCCCTTTAGAGGAACGAGGGGTATCTAGCGCGGTGTCGGTCTTGAAGCACGCCCCGTGGAGGGGAATAAACGTGTTGATGGGATAGGTAATGGGGGCCCCCTCCAAAATAACTATGCTCAGCGCCTCCCGCCCGCCCGCCCCACACCCACCACGCCACCGCCACCCATCAACACCCGCCCCGCCCATCACCTGCCCGCACCGCAAACCGACCCCCACACCCACCGGCCCTCCGCCGGAGCGCCACAAAGTAGACCGCCCGCCCCACCTACGCCACGGCCCCCATCACACCAGCACCACCCCGCCCCCCGCAGCCACCGCGCACAGCCCGCCAACCACGCCACAGACCCAAACGGACCCGACCCCACCGACCGCAACCGCTCACCGGCCCCCAACCCAGACGCCCCGCCGTCGCCACGAACCGCACAGACAAATGACGCAACGCGCAGCACTCGCTTGGCGAGGCGTTGCGCCGCCACAACACGCCACCGCCCCCCACACCCTGCGCCGCACCGCCACCGCCACCTCCCCCACACACACCTCCCCTCCCTCCATACATTTCCACCACCCCTCCCTCCCTACCACTCCACCTCCACCCCACACCCTCTCCCTTCCGACCTCCATCACCTCCCCCTCACATTACCTCCCCCTCCATCTCCCCTCCCTCCCCATCTCTCCACCTCCCCACACACCTCTCCACCTCCCCCACACGCCCTCACCTCCACCTCAACACCTCCCCTCCCTCCCCTCCTTTTTACATAAAGCTGTCATTTTATTTGTTGAAGCTGTAAACCATTACCCGCAAAAAAAGAAGAGGAATTGCTGGTTTAAAGCCACATCCCGCTTCAGCGCAGCAACGCACAATTCCTAATTGCACACAGCCTGCCTTTCTCGCAGATAAAGGTGACTGATGGTGAATAGAGATACTCTGCATCATTGTACAATGCGGCATGTTCAGTACCTTTCTTGCTCACAGCCTTGGTTTCTATGTGGCCATTTTTTCTGTACAGAGCGGGATAATGTGTATGTAATATATACATTTTAGGGTACCCGCATACCTTCTATATATAGTACTTATTTTTCTTAATATATACATACAACCTTGGTGTTTGTCGCCCCCATATCATATGTCATTATAAGAATGTATGTTGCTGCTCTGTAATACAAACACTCCGAGTGGATGTGTACCCAGAATCCCTGGCTGCAGTGGATGCACTCTATGCTAAGAGATAATGGGGAAGGGCGGGTTGCGGACCTCTGAGAGATGTGTATAGAACGCCAGTGCATCTGAAGAACAAGTCCTTGTAATAATAATAACTGCAGTGGAAAGAACTCACAATGTACTGTGTGTACAATAATGTTGCCCTAATAGGGTTAGGGGACTAGTACTTAATGCCAACGGCACCATTAATAATTAGTACAGACCAAAGTCCCATTTGAGGAGAAAAACAGGGCACGGCGACCCATCAAGCAGACTCACTTTTTTCCTCCAGGAGTATCCAACAGCAGATGAATGATTGGCGTGCAATCTCCCAGGGAGGCGGCAGGAAAATGGCAGTGCCAAAGGGACCAGAGGTGGCTCACGGCTGCAGCAGCAGCAAAAATGTATTGCATTAAAAAGATAGGACTAAATGTCCCCCCTACGCCACAGCAAAAGTCCACCAACGCGTTTCGGGCTCTATGCCCTTTCTCAAGCTGTACATAACGCTATAGAAAGCAGATATTTATACCCTGGCGCCGATCGCACCATTAGGTGACGTCACAGGCAGTCTAACCAATCGGCTGGTATCTCCTATTAGACGGATCCTTATTGGATGAATGGATCGCGTCATATCGAATAACTTATTAACAACACACATTCCCCTCCATTCAATACAAGGGATATGAGATACAAGGTGAAACCCTCCGATTGGTTTACTGAACACTAGAACAAATACAACTTTATTAAGGCTAACATTTATACATTTGGATACATTTAATGTTAGCCTTAATATATTAAGGCTAACATTAAATGTATCCAAATGTATAAATGTTAGCCTTAATAAAGTTGTATTTGTTCTAGTGTTCAGTAAACCAATCGGAGGGTTTCACCTTGTATCTCATATCCCTTGTATTGAATGGAGGGGAATGTGTGTTGTTAATAAGTTATTCGATATGACGCGATCCATTCATCCAATAAGGATCCGTCTAATAGGAGATACCAGCCGATTGGTTAGACTGCCTGTGACGTCACCTAATGGCGCGATCGGCGCCAGGGTATAAATATCGGCTTTCTATAGCGTTATGTACAGCTTGAGAAAGGGCATAGAGCCGAACGCTTGGTGGACTTTTGCTGTGGCTGCGTGGGGGACATTTAGTCCTATCTTTTTAATGCAATAAATTTTTGCTGTTGCAGCCTGAGCCTCCTCCTGGTCCCTTTGGCACTGCCATTTTCCTGCCTGTCTCTGAGAGATGTGGGGTTTTTATTTGCTGTGTATACACACACAATTTGAAAAAATGTATGGTAATTTATTTTGAGCTCGAATAACTTCCCAAAAGTAAATACCCATAAATGTATTATCTTCCGAGAATCCTCTGTATACTGATTTTGAATATAGTTGCCGCTCCTTTCCCCTGTGTGCGCAGGTATCCGTTCTTGTATCTGGGACAGAGCATTGCTACGGGGGGGGAAAAAAAGGGAAAAGAAAGGGAATGGAGGAGGGAAAGAGATGTACGCTGTGCAGTCAAAAAATCCGAATGCGTCATGGAAAAAAAAGGCCGCTGTAACATGAGGATACGACCCATAGCAATTTGAAATCGACTAGGAGTTCATCCATGTCAGCTGTCACGTAACAACCCACCCGGTCGTATTCCTGCCTCCTCGCTGAAGACCCCTCATGGAGCGTGCAGTCCCTCATAACATCGTGCAAGAGCATGATGCGAAGGGTCATACGTTCCTGCCTACTGGTCACCATTGTCGGACAGTCGCTCATTGGTCCATTGCATTTTGCTCTGGCATATTAGGGCTGAGCCAAAAGACTCCCCTGGGGCTCAGCCCTATAATATGCAGAGCAATGGAAATCACTTCTCCATGTCACCGGCGTCCTCGGGACTCCTCTGGGGCTCGCTGCCATTCATCCTCATCACATCATTATTGTGCTCTATACATCTTCCTCACTCAGGGGTTCTCGGCTCCAGTCCTCAAGACCCCCGAAGCAGGGACTGATTGAGCCACCTGTACTGATGCAGGAGGGGGAGGGGGGGGGGTCTTGAGGACTGGAGTTGCTAATTGGCATTACTTTTATGAAGACCCTTGAGATACTGTGATGAGCGAGGGTTTACTCGAGGGGGGAAAGTGTTAACACACAAGACCCATCATTCTCATTTGCATGTCGCTACCCAGAATCCTTCTCTGCACCCTGACCACTGAATAATGTAATAATAGGGTGACTGAAGCGGGTTCGGGGAGCTTTGAAAGCCATGCAGACACTTGGGGGGGTGGTATTGAGTCTTATTGAGCCATAATATATATGGGTTTTAATCATGCGGCTGTGTTATTCTTACCCCCCCCCCCCTTTTTTTTTGTACTTATAGGTGGAAACCAGGGGGTCCCCGTAGCTGAAATTAATGTTATTTATCTCCGGGGACCCCCTGCTTACCACACGTTTAAACTCATAAGGGGAGGATATTTGTGGCTTTCTCAAGAGCAGACACTGGGATTCACATTGGCTTCACCCACTTCAAAGACTATTCTTTTGTTCAAGCTACTCCTAGATTAGGATCAATTGTTATGACGCCCTTACTATGTGGCTAAATGCAGTTGAACTTTCCGAGCCGTCAAACGAGCTTGTTGCATCAAATCAAGGTAAAGACCTTTAATATTGATGTTGATATTTTCTTTTTGTCACCCAGGTTGGGATAAACACTCGTACGGTTACCATGGTGACGACGGCCACTCGTTTTGCTCCTCCGGGACAGGACAACCCTACGGGCCGACCTTCACTACGGGAGACGTGATCGGCTGTTGTGTCAACCTCATCAACAACACCTGCTTCTACACAAAGAACGGCCACAGCCTGGGTAGGTTGGGGAAGGGCCCAGACTGGCATTAATGAACCTTTTACAGTACGTGAATGACGTATCCGCTGCGACATGGACACTTGCTCGTTTTTGGGGTCTGATCTGGCTGACCACAGTGGCTGTCCCGATGGAAACATATGTATAGTCCCCTCCACTCCAGTTACCAGCATCCTGGGTTTGGTGCGTCATGCGATTGCTCCTGGATCGGTCAGATGACCCAAGAGGGCCAGAAGTCTGGTGGCACCAGAAGTTGCATTGTAATATCTACCTTCTGCAGTCCGGATGTATCCAGCCTCCCTGTTCTTGGACCTGTCCAGTTATAACTCCGAATAGCACCGTTTCGATACGGTTTAATAGAAGTGACGGCTCTGTATTTGACATGGGGAAATGGGTCGATATTTGCTGTGGTGTTCGAGAAATGGGTTTTAACAGCAAATTTGAACGTTGGCTCAGAATTCACCTCTACTCGGACTATCACAACACACAGATGTAGCGGAAAGTATTGCTCGCGTCAACACGGCGCATTGCGTTAAATATTGCGTGCGCTAAGAAAACGCGGCGTGCGTTACCATTTGTGCAACGAACCTGCATTTAATTTTACATCAAATAACTGGAGCAATAACGTCTCCTACTTTTGTATCTCACCGGAGAGGACAGTTGAAGCGTTTATCTTGTTCACCGTTGGTTAACGAGTATAACATTGAAACGTAAATACGTGAAAGTGATCTCAAAGGCGCTTTACACAGTGCTCACTAGTCTTAGTGACAAAGTGAATACAATACAATATTGTGGAAAATCAATGTGCATATACAATATAAGTGTGATGTATAAAGCTGTCACTCCCTGCTCTGAAACGCAGTAGAACTATTTTTGCGCAGTCCAGGTGCAGGTGATAGTGCTAACGTGGTGTAGCAGCTTGAATCTTGGCTCTTATGTGCAGCCTACTCACAGGATGTCAATAGTATTAAAGCGACTCCAAAACTGTGGCAGTCCTGTGTCTTTATACCAGGTCAGGATGTAGATCTGATGAGTCCTCAGACGGGTATCAGGAGAGATGAACCTCCGCAGTATAGAAGAAAATTACCCGTTGCACAGATCAATACGATAAAAAAATGTTTATATTAAGAAAGTAGAAATTTGCACGTACAATAATGCAACATTAAAAAGGCACGTAACACTATCGTGTGTTGGCATGCGCCACTGGATACTGCCGCTCACCGCTTTGACTTCCGTTCGGACGCCCGTCACTCTCGGAGACCCTCCACGATCCGGAGCCTCCCCGCTGATAGCGTTAGCGGTCCCAGCTCCGTCGCGGCCTCGTGGGTGCACGGCACATCCGGAGTTCCTTTAGTGGTCAGCGGGCAGTCAGGAGCGCTTCTACCCGGTGCTCTGTGGTTGGCTGAGTACTCCCACTCTACGCGTTTCGCCAAAACGAGGGAGTACTCAGCCAACCCCAGAGCACCGGGTAGAAGCGCTCCTGACTGCCCGCTGACCACTAAAGGATACTACTATTGACATCCTGTGAGTAGGCTGCACATAAGAGCCAAGCGAAGGCCCAAGGCAAGAGATCTGATAGGTGGCTGCTGTCTTACTACAAGGTCCCTGCTGTTCATTGGATATTCACCTTCGATGTCTACTTTTGGGAGTTTAAAATGGTTTCTGCCTGTAAGCTGGAAGTCAATCGGAAAAGTGATGTTATGAACTCACTGTTGCGGTCCTAGGCCCTAAAAGACCAGGACCACCAGGTTGGGATCCGTACGATACGAGGGCCGTTGGATGTAAGGTAGCGATCCAGTCCCAAAGTACATTCCACCTTCAGGTTACTCTGCTAACACTGGAAGGGATTGTTAGGAAAGTTTGGTTTTAAATGCTTCTGTCACCTAGTTTTAACACCTTCATCTCATCGCTGTTTTATTTGGGAAGCCCCTTTTTATATTTGTTGTTTAACTAGTAAGTGAGCATTGTACATGAAAATATATCAGGTCAGATGTTTACAAATGTTCACACTTCCATTAATGCTTTGCACAAGTAGATTGATATCGTAACTTGAATAGAGACGTGCAATATTTTCGCAGCCTGTGGCGCCCCGCGCGCAGTTGGCCCTCGTCTTTGCATGTGCGATTTTGCCACCATTTTTACATGTTGTCAATATTCTCTATTGCTCAAGAGCCTCAAATAATAGGGCTTTAGTGAGAACGAAAGATGAGTCCTGTTCAGTAGAGTACGAATTGACTTGTATACCTGGCAAACACTCATCTACTCTATATATACAACAGGTGGAGGGATACCTGGGAAATACACCAATTTGAATATTTAAATTGATTTATTTGCATATTCAAACGTCTCCGGTAAAAGTCTTATTTCGGGGTCTCCGTGTTGTAACATTTTGCAGATTTTTACAATTTTACAACATTTTGATAACTTTGTTTTAACCCTTTTCCGCTTGGCAATCAAATCTGATCAAACAGACACTTAAATTTGCGGGAGGGAAGTGAGGATAGTTCTACACGTTTGTAAACACGCGGAGAAACAGAAATGTTCACATGCTGGACATGTGCAGAAGAGCCTGAACAATGTCACGCGCTGAAGCTGGCTGATGGGAGGCTCAGGAAACGTGAAGAAGTCCTTCACTTAGAGGATGGTGGATACATGGCTTGACCTCCCAACAGAGGTGGTAGAGGCTGATTCAGTAAGGGCATTCCAAAGTACTTGGGGTAGACCGATTCTTTGGGGTGTCGGCTGTTACAGCAGATTAGAAATGGCAGACAAGGTGGGCAAAGCTCACCGTCAAATTGTGTGTTTTACCTAGGGATGTACGTGTTATACCTAGGGATGTACGTGTTATACCTAGGGATGTACGTGTTATACCTAGGGATGTACGTGTTATACCTAGGAATGTACGTGTTATACCTAGGGATGTACGTGTTATACCTAGGGATGTACGTATTATACCTAGGGATGTACGTATTATACCTAGGGATGAACGTGTTATACCTAGGGATGTACGTGTTATACCTAGGGATGTACGTATTATACCTAGGGATGTACGTATTATACCTAGGGATGTACGTATTATGAGCAAAGAAAGCTCCTTATTAGCCGCACAAGAAAACACCTATACCTATATTAAAAATTACTATTATTAATAAATGATTAAAATATATTTATTGCAGCAAAAACTAACGTGACCCAAAGTGAACAACGGTGAAACATATGTTGGGCAGGCTAAGCGTCACCACCTAGGGATGTACGTATTATACCTAGGGATGTACGTATTATACCTAGGGATGTACGTATTAGTGCAGTTTGTAATATTGTGCACTGGTGACTTGCTAAGTCAATTAGATTGTAAGCTCTTCGGGGCAGGGACTCCTTTTCCTAAATGTTACTTTTTATGTCTGAAGCGCGTATTCCCTTTATGTGTTACTTGTATGGTTTGTTATTTATATTTGTTATGTACATTAGTGGCGTTACAGACAGACATTGCCAGGGGATGACGCTATTTGTTTCATTTCTGAATCCTAATACTGTTGTATTATCGCCTTTGCAGCGGAAGCCGCGCTTAGTAATGTGTACTCTTTCTCTTCCCCAGGTATCGCTTTTA
>WSYH01006956.1:17890-35259 GCA_036426205.1 Ascaphus truei
CGATCACACTTGTTCCCCTTGGGGACAGGGGCCCTGATCAATGCTGTGCCAGAGGGGGGGACCAAGGCTCCCTGATGGAAGCAATCTGGTTCCAGGGGGGACAGCGGCCCACGCTCCCTCCTGTTACTCAGCCGGGGAGCAAGCGCCGATCCTCTGCTTCCAGGGGGACAGGCTCCGCCGATAATCTGTTTCCCAGGGGACAGCGCCACCGTATCGCATCTTTCCAGGGGGGACAGCGCCACCGGATCAATCTGTTCCCATTGGGGGACAGCGCCCGCTGATCATCTGTTCCCAGGTGCACAGCGCCCGATATCACAGTTGCTTTCACACAGGGGCACAGGCCGACCTACTATCTGTCCCAGGGGACAGGACGAGCTCCGATCACAATCGAGGTTCACAAGGTGGTGACGCGCCCGACCATCCTATGTTCGAGTGGGACAGCGCCAACGTAACATCTGTTCCGAGGGGGACACGCAGCGACCGCTATCACATCTGGTTCCCAGGGGACAGCAGCCGGCACATTGATCAGGGGAGGCTGTTCGCCCATGAACAGGGCCGACCACACTGAGACATGCCCGATCGCATCTGTTCCCAGGGGGACAGCGCCCCGATCGGCCATCGTTCCAGTGAGAGGACAGAGCCCGATCACATTGTTCCAGGGGGACAATCGCCACACGATTCACATCTTGTATCCAGGGGGCGCGCCCAGAGTCCTCGGACACCCCGATACATGTTTCCCAGGGGGACAGCGCCCGCCACACTGATTCGCCCGGGTGGAGCGAGCTCCCCTGATCACATTGTTTCCCGGTGGACATCCGACCCTGTCACATCTGTTTCCCAGGGACAGCGCGCCCGATCAAGCATCTGTTCCAAGGGGGACACGCCTGTCACCGTCGCTGCTTCCCAGGGGGACAGCGGCCCCGATCACACTGTCTGTTTCCCAGGGGGACAGCCCCGATCATCATCTTTCCCAGGGGGGAGGCCCGCACATCTGTGGGCCCATGACTCGCTAGCCCCATCGGTTCCAGGGGGACAGATTTGCCCGATCACATCTGTTCCCAGTGGGACAGCCAGCACCCCGTGCACACCTGTTCCCAGGGGGACAGGGCCCTGATCACATCTGTTCCCAGGGGGGACAGACGCCCCGATCGACGCTCTGGTCCCAGGGGGAAGGCGCCCCCCTCGCTACATCGTGGAGATTCTCGAGCGCATTCGTGGTTCCCAGTGCGGGAAGAGCGCCCCGATCACAGCCTTGTCTCACCAGGGGGACGCGCCGCCGATCACATTGTTACAGGGGAAAGCGCCGAAGAACCAGTCACAATCTGTTTCCCAGGGGAACAGCCGCCACGAAGTACACTATGTTACCAGGGGGGACAGAGCCTCCGATCACATTGTCCAGGGGGACGCGCGCCCGATCAGAACACGATTTTGGCCGCATGATGTCCCGGCCCTCAAGAAGGTCTGACTGCCCCTTCTTCTCTCACCCCCTTCACAGTCCAACCTGTACCCCACCGTGGGCCTCCAGACGCCAGGGGAGATCGGTGGATGCACAACTCGGGCGACCTAGCGAGCCCTTCGTGTTTGACACAGGACGGGACTAATGAGGAGAGTGGACCGCGAGGGCGGAAGATTCAGGGCAGCCCTCACACGCCTTTCCATCGTGCCGCCCGGGTGGGGGGAGGGAGTGAGCAGGAGGCGCTGGTTACGCAGAAGGTAAATTAGCAAGGGGGCGGCCCAACTAGGCGAGATCAGAGGGTCCGATCTACTGCCCTGCCGTCTGGGGCATCCCCTTTTCTGTATATTAATTGTCGTGGGACTGGAGGGTCATCCACTAGGCGTTTAGAGGGGGGCGGACAAACACCCAGTCTCAAGGGACACACAAACGGTTGGCCTTTTAAGGATATCACTGATGAGCACTGTTGACAGGCCACGATTAAGCTCAAGTCGGTTGCTGAAGCAGGAGATCCCGGAGGAACCGCCGGATGGGGGGTTTGGAGGAGACTGGACGTGTGTTACTCCCGAGGCAAGGAAATGTGTATTGGTGACGTATGAGCCTTTCGGTGATGTGGGGAAAAACTATCGTTTGTTTTCTCTCGGTACCTATTTTAGTATGGTATCTTCCTACCTGGTGGCATCATGGGTACTGGGCCGCTAGACTGACACAGACCAAGTGGCCTTGCGCCAGGGGACGGAACCCAGCATCTGAGAAGAAAGACAGAGAAGATCACACATAAAGAACAGACAAAGAAGTAGCAGTTGACCCCGCTGCCTCTCCCCGCGCAGGGCCCCGCGCAACCGTGCTTCGCGCAGGAGGGCCCCCCCCGCCCGCAATGCTTCTCCCCGCGCAGAGGCCCCCCCACCCCTCCCGCGCCCCGCGCCCCCCCCCCCCCTCCTTCCCCCCCGTCCTGCTGCGTGTATTCTCCCGAGTAAGAGCAGAGGCCCACGGTGCCCCAACTGCGCAGAGGCCCCCCCCCCACCTACCCGGCCCTGCTCTCCACTGGTGCAGATGGCCGCACCCCCCGTGGAGCCCCGCCCCCGGTGCTTTAACGCCTCGCGGCAACCGCGCAGAGGCCCCCCCCCCCCCCCAGCTGCTCTCCCCGCGCAGAGGCCCCCCCCCCCGCTGCTCTCCTCCGCGCGAGAGGCCCCCCCCCCCCCCCCCCCCGCGGCTCTCCCCCGGAGGGGCAGCACGCACGCTGCTCTCCCCGCTGCCAGATGGCCCCGCATCCACGTGTTGCTCCGCGGCCGCGTGCGTCTCTCCGCGCCGCGGCCCCCGGCATAGCCAAGTGGGCTCAGGGCCCCCCCCGTTGCCGATGCTCCCTCCGCACGAGGGCCCCCGCAGTAGCCAACATGAGGTGCTCAGGAGGCCCCTGATTGCGTAGTGCGCAAAAAACCCAAGCCGCAGAGGCCCGCCGAATTATCAGCGGCGACTGATGCTGCTCAGCGGCCCCCGCTGCTCTCCCCGCGCAGAGGCCCCCGCATACCACGTGCTGCTCAGCGGCCCCCGCTGCTCTCCCCGCGCTGAGGCCCCCGCATACCACGTGCTGCTCAGCGGCAGAGCTATTCTGTGACATCCACCTAAGCCAACAAGTGCTCGTGGCGCAACGTGGCCAAGGACATACAGTGATAAGTGCAAATGCGCCCAGTGGTACACAGCACTGAAACACACAATACTGTCACTAATCACAGTGGCTGCAACTGCAGAGGTCTGTATCTCAGGAAGTAGGGGGTCCCCGGGAGCGGTAATTAATGGGGTTCAGCTCCAGAGACCCCCTGATCTAATATACCGTATATATGTTTCTTTCATTTGTAGGTATATGTTTGTTTATATAGCGCCATCCATGTACACAGAACGTTACGGCAGCAACACACGCGACATGTTAGGAATGAGCGCTTCATACATAACATCCGGAAAGGATTCCCTGCCCTGAAGAGCTTACAATCCAAGTTTATTTGAATAGGTCTTAAAGGAGCAGCGCCCTCAATATTACCTAGAAAGCAAATGACGCCTTAATATTTATTTTTCTAGCTGTAGTTGATTTTGTGATTTTTATTTAAACAGCCCCAAAAAACGTCCATTGTGTCCCCACACGGCAACCCCTGCTGTGTATTCTCACTTTGTCCCCCCCAGCAGGCAGCACAGGGCTGCTTTCCATGCAGACTACAGAGGTGTTATCTGCATATTCTCGGATAAGGTTCTGCGAGCGTTGCTGATAGTGAGAGGGGCTGAGAAGCTGGGTCAGACTAGGTTTTGGGCCCATTTTTGAAGAATAAGACACAATTGAGAGAAAATATAAACGAGCCTGGAATAAACTGGAGTCGAAAACCAGACGTTGTCGTCCGTTACGGGGAAGAAATCGCTAAGAAAATAAACAAGTCGGATGAATTTTTCCTATGTCGCCTGTCCGTGCGCTGGCGCGAGGCGCGGCACTGCTTTTATTGTTTTCCCAAAGTATTATTACTTTTTTATTTCTATATTGAGGGGAAAAAGTGGGTGTGTGTATTATATATCTCTATCTACAAAATGATGAGGCTAACCATCAGCTGACATATCTGTTCTATTAGATCTATCTAATTTTACGAAAAAAATAGTTCTAGAACCAAATAAACATCTGATTTTTTTTTTTCCCCTTTGAAAATACAAGTAAGGTCACTTTGCATATACAGTATGTCAGCTGATGGTTAGCCTCATCATTTTGTTGGGGATATTTAAATCTCATGGAGTAATCACTCGCCTACTATTTTGCTACAGCGAGTGCTAGATATAGGAACTTTTTTGAGTTCTCTTGGGACCCACTTTGTCAATAAATATATAGGATGTAGCCTGTTGTTTCCGCAACATGTTTGAATTCCATTACTGTATTGGCCCCTACCGCCTCTGCTGGGGGGCCATTCCACCCCCCTTTCGGTGACGACGTACTTGGTCACACTCCCCATTAGCCACAGCAGCAGGTTGTTGTGGTGTATGCTTGGTAACCGCACTGTGTTGTGCTTGCAGGAATACAGAAGTTGGTGTTAGCAGGCCGGGTCGGAGAAGCTATAGAAGCAACGCAGCAACTTTACCCCGGACTCCTAGATCACAATCCCAACCTCCTGTTCATGTTAAAGTAAGTACCCCCCCACCCCCTCCGAATGGGACAGGCAGAGACCCACAGGCAGGAAGACGATGGAAGCCACAATTCCTCCGGACCTGATCATTTCCGTTCCGGCAGATCCCTGGTTCCGGGAACGCTAATGCGGGGTCTCTGCCTGTCACGTGGGGGGGGGGGGGGGTCTCTGCCTGTCACGGGGGGGGGGGTCTCTGCCTGTCACGGGGATCTCTGCCTGTCGGTCTCAAGTAGTGCAGATTGCAACGTTAATTATTTTTGGTTTATCTTATCTTTTGCACACTCGCAGGGATTGCACTTTCTCGGCGAAACGAGCGATCATGCCGTTTTACAGGTGGAAACCCGGTTCTTACCCCTGCCCTCTCCTCTCGGTGTTCTAGGTGTCGGCAGTTTGTTGAGATGGTCAACGGATCAGACAGCGAGGTCCGGTGTTTTAGCGCCCGAAGCCCTAAATCGCAGGAAAGTTACCCTGGTTCCCCTAACCTCAGCCCCCGGCATGGAACCAACAACTCCCACGTCCACAACACAGGTAATTCTGACCCAAATCCTACCCCAGACACCAACTTCAGGCCCTGTGTGTGTCCTCCGTATTATCACCAGGGTCCTTCGCTACCAGGATCCCAGAGACCTAACGGCAGTGGCATGTTATAGGTTAAGTGGAGGTGGTTGACACAATTTTTATACCAATCAAATCTCTTGTGATAAGTAAACAGCACTTTACGCAGGGCGACAGAGCATCCGGTTAAGGGCAAAGAACAATTATTGGCAGATAAAGATGGAATTAACCAGAGAAACGTGTAGATGACTTATTTTTCACACACAGCAAATCTCTCAAACCCTGATCTCCCTGACTCAGTGGCAGGAAAGTGGCAACGTGTTCAGGAAGATTTTAGTGGCACTTGTGCCGGCAGGTTTAACCATACTATGAAAGCTTGACCAATATACCCGGCTAAAGTGGGAAAGGAACTTGCCAACATGCAAATGAGGCCAGTATGGCAAGTAAGTCCTCATCCCCCAAATAAAGAACCCACCGTAAAGCAATGACCCTCATTCTGCGGAGGCTGGATTGTCCCTGTGAGTGACAGCGTTCAGGAGAAAGACATGAAGGCGAAGAGTGCAAAGAATCCCTGAAGGTTAAACAAACGTCATTCAAACCTCAATCTGGCTACCTACACCTGCCGGACTCTCTCCAGTGCAGCAGCACTGCAGGAACTGGAAGGGGAACTTGATTAAATGGGATATTGTTGGCCTTGATGAAGAACAAAAGACAGGGGAGCCCAATGCTACATCCAATTGACAAAAATATATGGTAATAAGTATAAAGTTTAAATACTTCAATAATAATAATATTTTCTTGGTTATTTAGTTAAACCCTTTGGCCAAAGCGTCATAAGCCTGCATACCACGTCAAGGTATAACCAAAATAATGCAGGTCCTAACACTACACTGTGAACCTTCCCTTTTACCTCTGTATGAGGTGAAATAACCACGGTGAGTCCTGTCCATTCAGCAAAATGAAAAAACCTCCTAAGTTAAAAAGGTCGGGAGTGGTGAGCTCTGGGAAGGAGGAGCCACCTACCTCCAAACAACTGTTGCCTTCTGTTGTTGTATACATTTGCCACGCTCGGTAGCACTCCTTTTGACATAAATATATAAATATGATGTGGTGGGTGTTGGGGTTTGAGCGTGCTGGGAACGTGTGTGTTAATCCATTTCTAACTGGCTTTGGTGAAGTAAGAAAAGATGAAGGCCTCATTGAGCTCAAAAGCGGACACCTCTTCTACTGCAGAGGTACAGATGATGGGAGAATCAGTGGAGAAGGCTTCATTGTTAACAAGAGATGGAGAAACAACACAGTGGAATATAAAAGTTCATCAGAAAAAGCAGCCAGAATCGTCAGTTGACAGAGCTACAGGCTTCCAATAATCGAAGTGTACGCTCCAACATCAAGTCACGCAGACAATGCAGTGGGAGACGTCTACCATGAGCTCAACCAACTCAACAACAAAGACAATGCAGTGAGAGACGTCTACCATGAAATCAACCATCATCAAGTCACGCAGACAATGCAGTGGGAGACGTCTACCATGAGCTCAACCAACTCAACAACAAAGTTGAAATTGTCACCAAGATCATTATGGGAGATTTCAATGCAAAGATTGGTGCCCAGCAGAAAGCTGAAGCATCAGTTGGTAAGTATGGTTACAGCCACAGGACTGATCGTGGAGACACATGGGTAGAATGTGAAAACTTCTACATCATGAAGTAATCAAGAATAATCCAAATATAAAATGGACCCAGTGGAATCAAGACTGAAATTAACACTATCCCAACTAACGAGAAACGGGATTGAACACTGCACAATCCTTAACCGTGTTGACACGAGGAGTGATCCCCAATTGGTTTGCTGCAAATTACATCTGAATGCGACGATGGAAAGAAGAAAACTGATTAAGACAGAAACAAACAGCAATAATCTGGAGAATACCAGCGGAGAATTTCACCTGGAGCTGATAAATGGCTTCAGCTGGCGCAGGGACACTTAGTATGCGCAGACGCATCACTGCACACGTAAGAAAATGTAACTGTGATACGGGGAAGATTATTGAAAGCAGCAAAACATGACATTTTATGTTTTTTGTTTAAGGAAACCAGCTCTGTAGTATTGGATAATCCAAGGGTCTTTAAAAAAAAAGGGAAATCAAATTTTTTTTCCCTTAATACAGGCAGCCTTTGATTACCTATGTTGAGAACTAATTACCTAAGCTGCCAATCGATTCATACTCCTCTGATTGATCAGCACAGATCCTGCTTCCCAGGGTTCACTTAATGGCTGTCTTTCAGTTTCAAATTCTTCAGGGTAACTCAGCAGCTACAATGTATCTATCTATTGTTACAGCTCAAACTGCGGGGAACATTGTAAACAAATTATCACAACCGGGAAAGTGTTACAAAGATCTTGCACTGCTGGGGATGTACTAAAGCCTGCTCTAGAAATCTAAGGCTGCTCAGTATATTAAAACTGATTAAAAATGGCATTGAGTTTAATAAATAAATAAAAGTATGTTATCTAATACTACAGAACTGATTTATTTAAAAAAAATACACATGTTGGATATTGCTGGGATTGCTCCTTTAAAGCATCCTTTGATCCCTATAGCAGGTATTATCCCACCTCCCCAGCAGTGCAAGATCTTTGCAACACTTTCCTGTTTGTGATACTTGGTTGCCAATGTTCCCAGAAGTTTGGGCTGCGAACTGAACAATGGATACTGTTACCTTGGTGATATCAGGATACATCGTAGCTGCTGAGTTACACTGACTGAAGGATTGATTGAAACTGAAAGGCGGCCATTATGTTAGGCACACATGCAGGATTTTTGCAGATTTATAACAGGAGCACCAAATGATTGCCAGCTTAAATAATGGAAAATGATACTTAGTCACACGCTTTACATATACAAATAAGAAAAGGAAAGGGGGGGTGCAGCATTGCTGCGTGACGATAACAACAGCTTCCATAGACAAAGTAGCAATGTATGATTGGGAAGAAGCTAATTGCACCCAAACAAGACCATGGATCAACTATAAGACTGATCATAAAGAGGGTTAAAGGCGTCTTCGTTAAATTGTACAACACAGATAAAACAGGGCATAATCCAACAGAGGAAAGGCAAAAGGAACCACCAATAACGTACCACGTGCCCTTCCAGAAGAAGTGGCAAAGGCAACAAAATCCACGACGAATGTGAAGGTCCCGGGGGAACTGGAATTGCAACCGCAATCTTGAAAGAAGCTGGGGAAGAAATAGCAAAGGGTCACGGGAGTGGCGTGGGGGGATGGGGTAAGCAGGGAGGCACCCATATTAAATACCGATAATACAGGCGGTCCTCGCTTTTCCGCCGGAATCCGTCCCGCAAACCGCCGTCGGAATCGCAGGTCCATGTTAATCCGTGGCGGTGAGCATCGGATAAGCAGTTCCCACGTCGGATAATGCGCCCAGCGGGACTGCATAATGCGGCGTCGGGCACGCTGTTCAATGGAAAACGGACCGTCGGATACCGAGGACCACCGGTATCTAGTAAACCTCCGAAGACTCAAATCAATGGGAGGAGACGGGCAGGAGCAGATTGTTACCAGTCCGCACTGTTACCTTAAATGCGTGCGTGCTAATGCACCAAGCCAGGCAGATAGAATGGGGGGCTTGAAATGATGGCCAGAAAGGAGCAATATGATATCGTAGGCATTATTGAATCCTCAGGCCCCCCCAACAGGTCAGGTTTTCAGGATATCCCAGCGTCGGCACAGGTGGCTCAGGAGCCTCTGATCGCCAACTGTGCTGAAGCAGGGACTGATTGACCCACCTGTGCTGAAGCAGGGATATTCTGAAAACCTAACCTGTTGGGGGGCTTGATGACTGGAGTTGAGCCCCCCTTTTATAAATGACAGGTTCATAACGTTAACACATTACATACAGGAGCTGCAGTGCTATAGTAAAGTCCAATCTAAAAGAAAAGGATTGCGATATCCCCAGTGATATGTTAATGATATGTTAATGGTAACTTTTGTTTTGGGATGTGATCTGACCCTGCATGGCTCCCACTTCAAAGTCAGTGTTCTCATATTTGTGTATATCTTTATATAGCTCCCACAGCTGTACGTGGCGCTTTATAAGAGAGACAATACTGTACAGGCAATTATAGTACATTAAGTGCAACAAATAACATCAGACAATGGGAAAGGAAATCCCTGCCCCGCAGAGCTTACAATCTAAGTGGTATGATGGGAGAGTTACAGAGACAGCGGGCGAGGGAATAGGTGCAGCAGATGACAGTGCTTGGTAGGAGAGACTGTGGGTGTGGGACAGTAGCCATGAGTGCAGGCTGTTGGGATGCTTCATTTAAGAGGGGAGTTTTTAAGGTTTGTCTTAAAGGTGGGAGAGAGGGTGCTTGGCATATACGGAGTGTGAGGGAGTCTTGCAGGTAAGGGGCAGCGAGGGGAAAAGGTTTAAGGTGAGAGAGCAGTGGCGGTGGAAAGGAGACAGTGATGGGTAGAGCGCAGGAGACACGCAGAGTCATAGCGAGAGATCAGAGCTGATATGTAGTGTGTGAGGACGTTCCACAGGGAGCTCATCTCGAAGCTTCACTGTTAGGCAGGTTTGTGCAGTTCCAGAGGCAGGGGGAGCCAAAGGAGGTGACTTCCCCAAGGTCACAAGGAGAGTTGCCCGTTCAGAGTCGGTGTTCACACCACGTACTGTATGTGCTCCATCAGGCTGAGGTCTAGCAGTGAAGCTGAGCGTACTTCTGCCCTCCAGTGTGTCAGGTGACAATGTTACAGACCCGATGACAGTATAGATACCCCCGTTATGAAGCTGGGAGGGCGTGTTACTCTGACCCACATGCCGCCTTGTTCCACCCACAGGCGCTGACAGTCCAACCTGCAGCAACGGCGTCGCCTCCCTGAAAAGCAAACAGTCGCACAGTAAATACCCAGCCCTGAGCTCGTCTTCATCCTCCTCTTCTTCCTCCTCCTCCCCCTCCTCAGTGAACTACTCCGAAACCAACTCCACAGACTCCACCAAATCGCAGCAGCACAGTAGCACGAGTAACCACGAGAGCAGGTACGTTCAGCACGAGAGCGTCACGCTGTGACACCAGCTCCGACTCCTTGGGAGAGAGGGAACGGGCGCCAGGGGGAGGGGGAGAATGTACGGAGCGCATGGGAGTGGGGCGGCAGGGGGAGGGGGAGAATGTACGGAGCGCTATGGAGTGGGGCGCCAGGGGGAGAGAAGGTACGTTCAGCACGAGAGCGTCACGCTGTGACACCAGCTCTGACTCCTTGGGAGAGAGGGAACGGGCACCAGGGGGAGCGGGAGGGGGAGGGGCAGGGGAGAAGGTACGGATCGCCAGGGACAGGGGGGCGTCTGGGTTTGGGAAAGGGGGAGGGGGAGAGAAGGTACGGATCGCTAGAGGAAGGGGGTTGCCAGGGTGTGGGCGTAACACCAGGGGGAGGGGTAGGGAGCGGGACACCCGGGTGTGGGAGGAGAGCGGAAGGAGGGGCAACGGGTCGCCATGCTGTGGAAGAGGGAGGGTGTGGAGCGCCATGGGGGTGGGGAGAGAGGGAACAGGTCACTAGGACGTGTGGGAGAGAGAAACGCAGAAGCAAATGGGACATGACGGAGAAACGTACAGGGGTAGTTTTTTCTGAATTGATTCCTTTTATTGGGGCTCGTAGAAATGTTGCCGGAGTATTTTTCCAGCGATATTGATCCGGTGCTGGTTTTATACTCTCTTTATTATACATGTCACCATGACTTGAGATCCAGTCCTGCTTTTACATTGCCGCTGGTTCCTTGCACTCAATGAGTTTCTGGCCCCTCTGGCCGCGCACGGGTTAGATTAGAGAGCTAACAGCTCCCTCCCTCTGAGAAACGTTTCCAGAGACACAGGGCGCAGAGTATCGTAAATATTCTGCCTTCAATTGTCACGTAGCGGCATCACCCGCTCATAGCCAATAAATACAGGAATAAACAGATTGGTGTCGTTCGGTTCATTGGAAATATTTTATCGCCCTTATAGTGAAACTTTTTTTTTACTTATCTTGTGTGTTTTTCCTTCCTGTTTAATTCCTTCTCCTCGGATACTTGGGGTCCTACATAATCAAGTTTAGTAATGGGGGCAAGGAACCTGCTAGGTTTATAATCCATTGATTGGAATGGAACTGACATCTTCCTTAGCGAGGGAAGACGTTTACAGTACGATGTATATGGGGCCTAAAGGTCTCGTCTCCTCTGGAGCAGTGAACTGAAGCCGGCTTATGGGAACATCTGGTCATAGTTTGACAGGTTGCTGCTCAGGCTTTCTGTATAGAACCAGATTCCCTTTCTTGGTTGAACCCCCACTTACCTGGCCCGGAAACAGGCGTTTGTAAATAATGTCATTGGCTTCCATAAACACATCTAACTGTGCTAATAATGGAAATTGAAATTTTGAATTTCTAGGAGTCATCTGAAATGGGGGGGCTGGGGGGTGCATTCAGTCACGGGTTTTCTTTATGGTTGGCACACCCTGTCCTTAGAGAGCCAATAAAGATAAGGGGAGGCTGGGTTGCCGGTGCAAACTCTTCTTGAACACACAGGCAGCAGCCAGAGGAAATCGCCCCCAAGTCCCAGCTCTCCGGGTTTCAAATTAACTGTAAAAGATTCATTTAAAAATACATATTGGTGTCAGATTTGTGTAAGATGGACGTATATCACCCAGTGACTAATTAAACCGGTCACTGCCATTAGTACATCTTGTGATTCGGAGAGGGTGGCCATGTAATCCCATCACCCCATGAATGGAACGCCTCACTTACCCGGGGAGACTGGCAGGAATTATTTGTACACGTTACATACACTTCGCCCTTTTCATCCCAGTGAGACGCGCACTGCGTCTCCTAACAGCAGCTCACAGATCCTCGCCTCACATTGCACAGCCAGCTGTCACATTGAGGTTATTGGTGTTATATCCCAGAGTGCTTTCATGTTGTCGTGATTTGAAGTGGGACTCAGGGCAAATATTTTGTGAGTACATATTTGTTACTCGTACAATCACAATACTCGCACATTAACACGCTGATAGACACGGATACATAAACATACTGTACAATACTTAGATTATAAGATCTTCGGGGCAGGGACTCCTAATGTTACCTTTATGCCTGAAGCGCTCATTCCCATTATGTTATATTATTATGCACATGTTACTGCTGTGACGCGCTATGATGATGCTATATAAATAAATACATGCAATCATATAGGGTGATTTCCGCACACGCACAGATACAGACCCACACATAACATTCACTGTTGCATACACACCTGTGGAATAATTAGGTCCGTGGTTGTCAATATTTTAGAGACAAACACCTGAACTATTTACAGATGTATCTTAATCCGCCAAACTCATACAGTACACACACTAACACATTAACACACTGATAAACCAGGTCATACAGACATACTGATACACACACATTAACACACTAATACACTGTCATACTGACACACACACACACTGATGCACACACATTAACACACTGATACACAAATAATGATACAGAACCTCTGGCACGCACACCATATACACAAGACCCCGAAGCTCCACCTACAAAGGCATTGATTAACATGCTTACACTGAATATTAACACACAGCCCATCACAGATTCCATATATATATATATAATATAATATATATATTATAATTATATATTAATTATATATATATATATATATATATATATATATATACAACACACACACATTACACATATATAACTATATACACACACACCACACAACAAGAACAGCGGACACATAATATATATTATACATACATCACACGCATGCACACGTGCATACCTGACTATACACTTATGATTATATAGAAGTTGGGCAGTGCCCCGCGCGATATCCTTCATGTACCGCTGCTCGCTCCGCACACTGTAGAAATGTAGAATAATAGTTAGTGTCGCTCACACGGACTTGCAACTAATAGTGACATTTTATTAATTCACAGTATCGACGTTTCCGTCCCTCTCTTGGTCCAGGTCACTGTTAGCAGCAAGTCCATGTGAGTGTCGCTTCTTCAACTATATCCGTTTATATACAGCCCGGGCTTTTTTCTGTTCTGGGTGCCAGACGCCTCGGATACCCGCAGCAGGTAGGCATTAACCACCTCCTTCTCCCCAGTGACAGTGACATGGAAATGGAGGCAGAACATTACCCCAACGGAGTCCTGGAAAACTCGTCCACGAGAGTAATGAACGGCACATACAAACACGAGGAGATCCTACAGACGGACGAGTCCAGCATGGTAAAACCACCTGGCCATCCAACGCAAAACACACTGCTAGAGGCGAGCGGGGTTACTTTGCGGGGAGTCACAAGGGGACCTTGAGGGGGGTGTCATTCCTCCTCATCCTCCCGTCTACCTGTTGGTCATGGGAAAGCAGGGGAGGGACATGCAACAACTTCTTATCACGGAGAGAAGCTGATTGACCCCCCCCCCACCGCCCCCCCTCCCCCACCGCCCCCCTCACCCTTCTCTAATTCAGAGGGGCGGATGCAAATAAAGGGATAAATTTCAAATGTCAGAATTATGCAGATTATACATACTTTTATTCCTCTGATATTTACTTTGAAGTGAAACCTTGTTAAAGCATCCTCCCGACCCTGCCCGCCCCCCCCCCCCCCCCACCACCCCGCCCCCCCCCCCCCAATAGGTCAGTTTTTAAGGATATCCCAGCTTCAGCACAGGTGGCCACTGATTGAGCCACTTGTGCTGAAGCAGGGACTGATTGAGGCACCTGTGCTGCAGTATGGATATCCTTAAATCCTGACCTGTTGGGGGGAGGGGGACTTGAAGACGAGTTGAGATCCCCTGGTTTCACCCATTGGATCACGAGCTTCAGTTACCATTGGTCCTACATGTTCCGGTGGGTTTAAAGCTGCAGCTCAGTCTTTTTTTTTTTTTTTTTTTACTTCAATAGCTTCATGTGGGCAATCTCTAATTACCTAAAGAACTGTATAGCTGCAGGTCAATTCGTTCTCTATGTATTGATAGGCGAAATTTGGTGACATAATTAGTGAAGGGATCTGTTTTTCTTCTGCTTCTGTCTCTCAGTGGAAGCTCATGAATATTCATGAGCACTCCTGCACTGACAAGTGCTAGAGGGAGGGCAGGGCTGACAAAGGGGTGTGCCAGGGCTTGTGACAGGACATGAAGGGGCAGTGCCTTAGCAAATGGCTGTTAAAATAGAATACAAGAAAATTGGTCTTTCAAAGTTGTTTTTTTAAAAACAGAAAATGCTAAAAGTATTTTTTCTTACTACAGAACAGATTTATTAAACAAACCACACATGCAGGATATTGACTGAACTGCAGCTTTAACCCCCGAGCCCCTGTGACAGCAAAGAGTTTCACCTTTTGAATCGCAAAGAGACACCCAGCGCTAATAACTTCTGACCCAATTTGATTAGTGCATCAATGATAACACTTCCCACACTAAGCCTGTCACTGCCTCACTGCCTTTAGCTCGCTTTGGTCCTACGTGGTACAGCGCCGGCGTTGGGTGGCATTCCAGTTGTATTTGGGACGTGACGGGAGTTTCCTTGTTGCAGAAGACGGGTGCCCGCAGAGGCAGCTGTGCGGGGGTAACCAGGCGGCCACGGAGCGGATGATTCAGTTTGGACGAGAGCTGCAGGCTCTGAGCGAACATCTGTGCCGAGAGTACGGCAAGAACGGCACACACAAAAAGATGCTGCAGGTACAGTGCCGTTACCGCCCTGCGGGAGCTGGTGCCCTTTTATAGGCCTTTGTGTCAGGGAATTTCACAGACCCGCACTCCGATGGCCCTTATGATTGTTCCCGAGATGTGGTTGGAACGTGAGGGGAGGGGGGGGGGGAGTTTTCGTGTGATAGCTTGTGTAGCAATCACATAACTTGGAGACCTCTTTGGCTTTGGGCAAATTTCTCATCCACTCACTCATCTTCACCCGAAAATGCTGCAGCCCGTATACTCTTCAATCTCCCCCACTCTGCCAACGCCACCCCACTGGCTACCCATCCAACAATGTTCCCTCTTCAAATTCCTCACCCTGGTCTACAAATCTCTCCATGGTCTTGCCCCCCCCCCCCCCCCCCCGCAGCTCTCATCTCCCGCTACACCCCTTCCTGACCTCTTCGTTCCCCGACTGCCACATCCCTCACTCCCCACCCTGTGCCTCCTCTCGATTCCAATCATTTGCCTTACTCGCCCCCCTCCACTGGAACATGCTCCCTCACCACATCCAATCTGCCCCCTCACTAACGGTCTACAGAAGCCAACTCAAAACTCATCACTTCTCCATCACATTCCATGATCCCCCGCTAACCTCCCATCCCCTCCCTCATCTCACCCTCCCCAACGCCCACAATCTCCCCTACCTCACCCTTCCTAAAACCTCTCCAAAACCCTCCAAAGTCACCCACCTCACTGATCCAATCGCCCCCAGTCCCCACTGTCGGACCCATCACCATGCCACCGACAAGACTAAATCCAGAGACCTGACCCCAACCCCTCAATGCTCCGAACCCATAGCCCGACCATAATGTGCCCACCCCCACCCACCAACCAAGCAAGCTCTGATGCACCTAACCCATAACCCGACCATAATGTTGCCACATCCACACACTAACCAAGCATGTTTTACTAACTAATGTACTGCACCCTGGGTAAGGGCGCTATATAAATGTTAGGATTTGATTGTGGATCATGCACTTCAAAGGCGGTAACCTTACCAGTGAGCGGCTGCTTCCGCCTTCAATATATCCTAAAATATCTGACGCAGCGCATACGTGCAGCGACCTGCAAAGTAGCCCAGTCTGCTGCGGCACAAGCTGCCATGTTATATTACTATCTCCCCTTACAATAGCCTTACCCTGTATAATGTTACTGAACTCTGCCCTTTTCACCCAAGTCTGACAACTAGAAGTATGTGGAATCATTGCTTCACTTACTTTGTAAACACGGTGAGCTGAGACTTGGGGTGGGGGGGGGGGGGGGAGAGAGTGATTCCACTGTGTGTTCTACAGGAGTTTGCACAGGCAGAACCCCCTGTCATTGACTTTATAATAATGGCAGGGTGGGCTAAAGCCCTTGATAAAAAAAAATCACTCCTGCATTCAGAGGCCTGTAAGAAAATGCCAGTTACTGTTCATTTTCAGCAGCCAAATATTTGCTGTTAGCATGGTTCAATTGTATTAACCCCTTGAGAGCTGCATAACATGTCAATTACTGACCCACACGTCTCGCTGTAATGCTGCAAGTCGTAACGTTGCGTTATAAGAGAGCACCATCTCCTTACAGGTTAAAGGGGGGTGCCTCCTTTGTAACTAAAAACCTCCCGGACACTTAATATTTAAACCGCGTATATCTCCTCAATGCAGCAGCGTATGTGTTTAAAAATAAACCCAGCTTTAGAAAAGGCAATTAAATGCAAAACAAAATGAAAGGCGACCGGCGCGGGCTGCTGATTAAGAATATATTTGTTGTTGTGGCTTTTTCATTACTAGCCCCAAAATCTTCCATGTTTATCCAGCGCTCTGGCACCAGCACCCTCAGCACTGAAAGGGTTAAAGACGACCATTGAAAAATAATTCCCAAAGTGGTGGTTTAGCCGGGTGCGGGGAATGTGCACCGAGCCGGGGGTAGAGCTGTTACACGAGTGGCAGCAGTAAGCGTCCCAGGTCATGTGATTCTGGTGAAGTATCTTTTCTATATCGCGGAAAAACTCCACAGCGCTCCTTCAGCGCTCCTAATAAAAGTTCCGTTTAATCCGTCAGCATACGGGCCAGCTGGCCTAAGGACCTGTGGGGTGGAAACGTCGCCCACGTTTGATTATTTTACGTAGGCTGAGGGATTAAAGTGAACAATTGCGCAGAACTTTGGGGAGTGTGTGAGTTTGTAGGTTGTGTGTGTTGGAGCTGGACTGCTACGGGGATTCTGGCCCTTCCACACACCCTGTGAAGCCAACTATTATATGGTCTATTGTACAGTACCTAAAAGGTACACACACACACACATATACACACACACACACACACACACACACACACACACACACACACACACACACACACACACACACACACACACACACACACACACACACACACACACACACATATACACACACACACATATACACACACACACACACACACACACACACACACACACACAC
>WSYH01006957.1:0-35253 GCA_036426205.1 Ascaphus truei
GATCCCGAATATCTATCAGGGATCATACCATATCTACCCACCTAGATCCGGGTGGGTTACCAACAGATACAGTCACGTGCTGTTCTATAGAGTATTTAATTACGTTTTAACACCCCTTTTTTTATTCATTAGTTATTAATAAAGTAATTTTAATATTATCATTATACATTTGTTGTGAAGGAGTGCTAGGATACTGGGTTCTTTTTCTCTTTAATTACACTGTACTGTGTAGGCCATGTTTTAGTTTTTTTACACACAGGGTTGACACCTGTGCCTTAACCCCTTCATTGCCTTAGCGGGCATTGCTAAGGTAATGAAGCTGCTTACATTTTTAATTTTTATTTATTGTGTGCGTGAGCAGGGTCACCCGGCGTCATCAGAAGCCAGTTTCTGTTTCTAGTGGAATAATTCTACCAACATATGCAAGGGTCCTGGGTTCAATTCCTGTATGACATGGTATAAATTAACTTTTTTGTATAAATTATTATTTTATTATGTTGTAATAATTTAATAATATATAATTCTCTTTCTTATTCTTTATTAAAGATAATTAATTCATTAATCATAATGATGTATTAAATAATATTCATATTAAATCTTCGTATGATTAATTAAATGTATTATTAATAAGTATGATTTAGTATTATTATTACAGTTAATTCCCTACTTAAAACTTAATTCCTACATACTTAATAATAATTATTACTCCTTCCTTATTACTGACACGTATTCCTACTTAGCTACTTATTCTAATTATCCGTATTACTCCTCTTGTTATAATAATTAAGTATTATAATTACTTAATAATTATTAGGCAAAGCACCGCAATTAGTAATAAGAATTATGAATACTTAATTATTAACAACACTTATTATACTTTACTAATTAATATAGTTATTAATTATTATAAGTTTTTTTAAATAATTAAGTAATTAATATTATTAGTCCTAATTGGGTATAGAATAATATTAGGTATTAGTAATACTTTATTAATAGTCAAAATTATTAATTGTTATATACTTAATAATGCTACTTATTAATCATAATATAATATGTAATAATAGTATTAATTACCTTACTCATTCTTCCCCCCTACCTTCTTCCTTCCTCCACCTCCCTCCTTTCCTTCTTCTTCCTTCGTTCAATTCCCCCCTCCCCCAAGAAACGCTGCGATAATATGAATAAAGAGAGTAAATCAAGCACAGAGAACCTTCAATAGACCAAGGGGGAAGGTAGTCCTGGGCGGCATGCAGATGTACTCGCCGGAGAAGAGACTCATGTATCTCGCAAGCGGCGCACAAATACAAGCATTTCGTACCACAGAACGGGATCAAACTAGATTTATCTTTTTTTGATATATGGAAGGCTCGCAAGGGGCTACCGACGGTGACTGATACCGGGTGGAACTCTACATATTCTATCTCTCTATATATATATATATATAATATACTTGTGACAAACGCCCCTCTTTTGTAGTGCTGAATCGCCGGTGTCTGTCACGGGGTTTCGCTTCTGGGGTTTTCCCGACACAGGCTTCTAGTGTTGAATTTACAACACAGGATCATTGCAAGTATTATGCGGCTAAACTCACCGCTCTGCCGTTGCTATAGGTTGTGACTTTTTCTCCAAGTAAGGTACTATGGTCTACTTGCTGATACATGTTAGGAGGATTTTAGGTACTCAGACTTCTACGTGGAGGATGCTTTCAAGTTCAGGCATGTGCACTTAATTTCACGTGTTAGGCCTTCGGAAACTGGATATTTCCGCACACTGTTATTTCAAAAATAAAACCAAAATCATAAGAAATCCCTGATCCCTTTCAGGGGGGATCCTAACTACAGCCACACAGAAATCAGGTCTCTCTACAGCTGCTGACTGGCCAACTAAACTGGTTGCCCCAGCTTCAAGAACTAATGCTCTCATTAGATGAAGCCTCGAGGTTTCATGTCATTTAAGGTCACAAATACAGTAAATCCCCTTGTAGCAACAGCAGTAACCATTTTGGTGATTGGTCTATCGGGTCGTGAGTCCAGGCACTATCAGCTCTGCGGTACTGTGATACTTGTGCGAGCGTCAGGGTCGGCGGGCCAGTTCAACCCCGATTACTGGATGCAGGGTGAGCAACGACACCCCCCAGCCCCCAGTCTCCAATTCGAGAGAGTGAAATTGCAAATACCTCGTTCTCTGCTCTAGAACGGTACCGCCTGTCGCATTTGAGTTAGAACGGCGAGATCCAGGATGAGTCGTGAGAACTAGAGCCATGTGTAGATCATGTGTCTGGATTTCCTACGTCGGCACTACCCTGAAGTTATGGGAAAGCTTTGGAAAACTTATACGCCCATTAACTATTCCTGCCACTTTCTGCTCTAAAACGGGGCAAAAGCTGTCCTAACACTTGGACTAGTCACAAAGACTAGGTAGTCCCCTCCCCATCTCACACCTACTGGGGGTGAGCTGCCATGACTCACTGGGGTGGCGTCCTATTAAACCTGAAATACTTGAGCTAACCCTCAGTACCATCATGTCCCATTCACATTATGACCGCATATGACTTTTCCACGGCAATGATGGCCATATAGTTTCGTCAAAAGAACTATACTTGGCAACATCTTTTTTTTTTTGCTCTCTATTAGGGAACTATTTGAAGAAATAAATGTCTAGCACACATTCTTACAACCCCGGATCTGCTAATTATATTCACAAACCCCAGACAATTTCTATTAGCAAGCGTCGGGAAGCAGACGCTCCCCGGGTTTTTCATACGCTAAGAATTAGACCCTCATGTTAATAAATTTACCACCGAAAAAGGGCATTTTTTTTTTTATTCCCCCGCCAATATTTAAGCAACCAATATTTTTTTTCCTTAACTACGACCTTGTATTCTAAAATGGGCATCACCCCTGTATAATTTAATTTGTAGCTCTCTTCACCAGGTGCGCGTGGCACCGCACTGTGGGGGAAATCCACTTGGCCATCCTGCAGGGACCGAACACAAGCGGATGGAAAACCACGGGAGAGCCCCAGGGTGGAGCCGCGTGACCCGCCGGGGGGTCACGCCTCGGGCTCCCCGATCTTGGGCCCCTACATTTTCCAGTACACAGGTATACCATATAACATTGTAATATTGACAAAATTCCTTTATTTTCATAGTTAAGAAGTGTCCGTGCCATAGTCCGACACGTGTAATAAAAAAAAAAAATCGGTCCGTTTCCCCCAAACATATTTTCAATTTTGTTGTGGGGGGGTGGTTTGGGACTTCCATTCCGTTTGACTTTGTTCATCCATAGCCCGCTGCAGACTGCAAAAGACTGTACTGTTGTCTTTAGCTTCTGTGAAACCCTTGGACCTATCCTCCTTGGCTCCACAGTTGGTCCAGATTGGTAGAGATAGGAACTATGCGCGAGGCGTCGTGTTAACCTTCGTTGTTTTTGCTTTTCACTCTTTGATTTCCCTTTTGTGGCCTTTACCGCCAGGCCCTTTGGGTTTTTGGAGACCCTAGTTTTGCCTCTGTACAAACGTAGTCCATGCCCACGTGCATCAGGATCTGATCACAAGTTTTGTGTTTTCAGACTATCCACCCACTTTGCTAAAACAATCTTCTGTGGTGTCCGGGTTGTGTCCCTAGTTGATAATCTTCTGGACAACGTAAATGAAATTGGGAGGATCTGGATTTTTTGATCTCCAGATCAGGGAGAATTTCCAAGGAGGGTGCCTATCTGTTTCGGAATAACAGCAGCACAATCAAATCACTTCTTTCACTTTCTCCTCCGTCTTTGTCATCAGTGAGGGCATGAGTTTACGTTTCCCTGGTCTCCTTTTTTGTGACCGTTCTCGTTATTTGCCTTGGAAATCTCTTTTCTCCATGTCTCTCCAACTTCAGCTTTATAGCAATCGTAATTTGCCACAGCATGAAGAGTACACTCATAGGAACGTACAGCTTTGCTTGGTTAGGAGGTAGGATGGATGCCCGCCTGAACCACTTTAGTAGCCGCTTCTCCCATGTCCCGTTCATCTGGTTCAGAAGAGCGAGGTTTCCTCTTACTCTTGTTTCATTTCTTCTATTCTTGACCTTCAGCTGCAGGTGCTCCTTCTTGGTCCCTTGTCCCACTCCACTGCAGCCGGGCCCCCTCATTTGCCGTGTGGTCCATCTGCCTTGTAGATATTCGGCCATCTCGCTTTCATAGCGCAAATGTCAGGCAGACCACATGACGGACGGAGATTCCCTCGCTCTCTCTTGGCGCACTGTATCTCGCTTCATCCATCTGCTTCTTCAGCTCTCAAGAAACCTGATCGTTCCATACCTCCCTAGGGTCTTCACCTCTACTCTGGTGCTGCTCTGGTTTTGCATCAGCGACCTCCATTTTTTGGAGCCTGCAGTTTGTAGTCGCCTTGATCGCCCGCTGATTCCTGTATTCCTGCAGTTCTTCCTGCATTTCTAATTCTAAACTTTTCCGGGATCAATTGCTTCTCCCCTTTTTCGCTGCTTTTTGGTGAAGCTTCTCATCACCTTCACCTGATCTCTGGTCAGTCAAGTCGAGATTTCTGTGTCAGACTTACATTCTCTCTCTCTCTTACCTCTTTGTTACGTCTTCTAAATTACTCAGGTTATTCTCATAGTTTCCTCAATGTACAACAGCTCTGTGCTGCTAGCTGTATACCTCAATGGCGTTTGAGAGTTCAGCTATGCTTTAGCGCGCTAGCCTCTTGTCCGAGGAAACCCCCAACTCTGTGATAAGTTTTGCGATCACATCTTTCTGGGACAATCTCATAGCATCGCTTTCCAGTCATTTTTTCTTGGTTTCTTTATCGCTTGGCGCTCTGCCTATGATGTAGCAAGTAGCCTTGTTCATCTCTAGGCGTGTCGTCATTCCTGGCGATTGCGCCAGGCCTATGGGCTGTTGCTCATCTCTCGGGCGCCTTTCTGACGCATGTCCTGACAGTGCATGTTCCAGTGGCTTCGGTCACTTCCCCTGTGAACTTGAGGAACAGTTTTCTTTCTTTTTGCTTTATTTGCGTCCAGAGATAATCCGTGGTACTGGGGCCACACACTCACTGTTAGCTTCCACATCTTGCTTGAAACCACAGAGGGCGTTGCTTTCTTTTATCGCTGTTTGTCTTTAAAAATTTTTGGGGCAACACTCTTTCCATGTACCTACTCACGACAAGGCCCCGCCTCTAAGTCTCTGCGGGTACGGCTCTCCATCCCATGGTCGTATCATAGTAAGGCGCCGAATGGACAACTGTTTTGTATGTTAACGTAAATTACACAACAAACATTATCACTGTCGGCATTTTATAAACCCGGCAGGGACGATTTGTAGCTGGCAATTTCACTCACTTCAGCAATTTGCATACAAGCACTTGCTAGCTGCAAATTCACTCACTTCAGCACAGCATTAGCTTTACAAACAACGCCACTTGCTAGATTGCAAGAATGGTTTTTTTTTTTTCAAGCAAAACATTTTTGTTTTCTGTTGGGGTCAGGGATGCTATTGCATCCACACTTGCACATTCTCTGTGTTGCAGAAGCACAACTGATATACACAGTGGGACAGACTTCACTCATAGCATCTGTACTTTAGTTCAGCTCGGCGGCCATTTTAAGACCCCCGCATTTAGTTGCAAACCCACAATTTTTAGTGTCTGCCCGCGGTCTCCCCCATAATGTGACAAACGCCCTCTGTTGTAGTGCTGTGACTCTGTCTGGGGTTCTTCCCGACCCAGTCTTTCTAGGGTTATTATACAACAAACAGGATCATGCAAAGTATTATGCTGCTAACTCAGGCTTCCCTGCCTGTTTATTCAATCCAAGTAAGGTACTGCAGCTTTACAACATTGAAGGTTAGAGGTACTCACTATACTTGCATTCAGCAGTTCACATTTTCATTCACAGTCATTCCAGTGGTACCATCTTTCCCACACTGTTATTTCACCAAGAAATAAAACCAAAATCATATAGCAAAATCCTATCCCTTTTCAGGGATCTACTACACATCAAATCATCTCTCTAACATCTGCGGGCCACTAAACGTTCCCCATCTTAAAAACAATGCTCGTCTCATTTTAGGGTCAACAAGATACAGTACAGTCTTTTAGCAACAGCAGTACCATTGGTTTTGTCTTATACCTGTTCGTGGCGTCCAGGCAAAATCCCTCATTGGTACTTGATACGTGGAGGGCCTTCACCCTCCCAGCTATACTGGATGCAGGGAGACACGACACCTCCCCGCCCCCAGCTCCAATAGAAGAGAGTGAAATGCAAAACCTCTCTGCTCTAAGAGTACTCGGTGTCATGTGGATTAGAAGAGCAGGTGATGGAGACTAGAGCCATTGTAATCGTGTTGTCTGGATTTCCTAATCAGCTGCCGAGTTCATGGGAACTGTGGAACGGATCATTAACTATTCCTTTCCAACTTTTCTGTCTCTTAACGGGGCGACGCTGCCTAACTCTTTGGACTAATGTCAAACAATATATTATATGATAATATATTAATGTGAGAGAACATATGGACACAAATAGCGATGCAGACAGTGCTAGTCCCATAAATAAAGTATAATAAAAGGCTCCTTCCATGCAGACCATGAAATCCAAGAAATCCCAGTGAACAACAAAAGTAAGAAGATGCAGCACCTTGGGAATGCCAAAAATGTATTCAAAAAGGAGCACAGTCACATTTTCACTGATTTTTTTGTCATTACCAAGTGTGTGCTGCCTCTTCCTTACTTTGTGTTCCTTGGATTTCTTGGATTTCATGGTCCCCTGCTGGTAGGGAGTCTTTCTCTCTCTCTCATCTCCTCTATATATATATATCTATTAAGATAATATATATTATATATATATATATATATATATATATGGTGTAAGACAACTGTATGCTCATCTGCATGTCTTTGGCAGGTCCATGCAACCCCGCCTTTCACCATTAATCACCCAGCACACGCACTTCCACTGTCAGCAAGGGATTCTGGGGAAATGACATGCAAATGAGCACACAGTGCCACTTTTTGCGTCAAAACCCATTTTTAAACCATGGTTCCTATAGGCGTAATAAAAGCTTTGCTGCTGGTCACAGCTTTGAGCACAGCAAGGGTTAAGGTCATAGCCAGAAAACCCACTCAACACAAATACACTGTTTCGACCTTAATGGGTCTCATCATCTCATCAGGTGGGGTTGAATTAACTTGCTATGGCCAAGAAGCGTAAAGGAGGGGGTTTACTGATTAAGTGTTAATTGTGAGTAAAAAAAGTTTACAAAAACCCTCCCAGCAAAGCAAATATGCAAATGTATGCTCATCTGCATGTCTTAGGCCAGGATAATATATAATATACTTGACACATTACCCAAAAAGCTCTTGACCACACTAGCCCGCCCCCCCCGCCCCTACCCCCAACCCCCCACTAAAAAAACCAATTGAATAAATTCCTAATAACAACCTAATAACACCAATTTGTTTTTTTGATAACAGTTTAATTTATGTATTACATTTAAACTTTACTATGTCACTATGAGACAGACTCATGTGTAGAGGAGTTGAAAAATACGGATCATGACACCGAAACTCCAGTGACATATTTATACCATGATCTCTTCATATAGGGAAAAATATTTCCTTCCTGACTCCAAGATTGGCATGGATTTCTCCCCTGGATCAACTCCTTCCCATGTGTACCTATTTATAATATGTGGTCCCATGTTACCTATTTTACACCTCTTTCTAAGGTGAATAAATCTATTGCTAGCCCTTCAGCCTCATAGAAAGACTTTTTATTATATTATTAAAAATTTATGAATGACAGTGAGGTACCCTTATAAATTAATCACAATATACATCATGATTGTGCTGACATACAGTATAAATAATTGCCCGCGTGTTTATAGGCAACCCTTCTTTCCCACGCAACTCCTCCTCTCTCGCAGACTCCCCCCAGTGCACCGGTTCCTCCCCTGTTCTCCCTTGCTTTTGCAGGTGGTGTGTGCAGTGAAGGTGACCCCCCTCCCCCCCAAACAGGTGTTGTGGGGTTTGTGGGTGACTTGTTCCCCAAAACTCAATTTAAGAAAAAAAGGTATTTCCATTAATATTTTAAAATATGATGAAAAGTTTGTAATACATATATAATTAAATTATTCACTCCTGGAAGACGTAGACTACAGTTCCTTATCGTCCCTCCCCCCCCCCCCCCCCCCCCCCCCATGGCAGTGTTTGCGAGCTACATTTTCACACCTCGGCCCCCCATTTTACACCTTGTTGACCCCTTTCTATTTTTCTCCCTCTTCCCCAGGGATTTCTCTCTCCCCGTCCTTCTCACCTCTCCTCTCCTCCCCTCCGCATTACCCACACTCACTCATTACTTCCCCCCATCACACCTATATATAACCAAAACAAGAACACCCCCAATGTAAAACTTCCCAAACTCCAAAAAAGACCCCCAATACTCAGAAAAGAGACCCCACACACTAAAAGAGACCCAATACATCGAAACAAATACCTTCATACATGTCAAGACTGCACTACATCTAAAAGACTGCAATCAGCTAAAGAAGACCCAAATGACAATCTACCAAAATACCTCAATCCATCTAAGGACTGCATACATATAAAGAGACCCCCCAATACATCTAAAAAATAATACCGAATACATCTAAAAAACACAATTACCTATGAAAACACCCCCACCCCAATACATCTAAAAGAGACCCAATACTCAAAAAGAGACTCTGATCATCTAAAAAAAAGACCCCCAATACATCTGAAATACTCCCACCCAATACTATAAAAAAATAGACCTTACCTTCAGGGATGTCAGGCTGGATCCTGTGCGCAGGAGTGGCCAGTGAATGGCAGGGGTGGACTGACGGTGATTGCTGGGAGGTGGGCTGGCAGTGATTGCAGGTGCCGCCGATGATATCAGTTGCTGCTGAAACCCGGGCGAAGGAGAGACATTCTGTAAGAGTGAGTGCCAGGAGAGAGACAGTCAAGAGTGAGAGACAGTAGGAGGCACACAGTGAATGTTTAGGAGGAGAGCATTCATGGAGACTGAGTGGCCATGAGGGTGACAGTCTGGGGTGACAAAGTCAGTGCATAGGATAAGATAGATCCGGGGAGAGAGAGTCCGTGCCAGGAGTAGAGACACATCATGGTACATGGCCTCTCAGTTCCTGAGGCAACTCGCAACAGTGTGTACCAAGCAAGCCCCGGAGGAAGCAGGAGGAGGGGATGGGGGGAGGGCCTTTTTTCATTGTATGTTTTATTGGTTATTGATATGGGTGTCGGATTGGAGTGGGGGGTATTCACCGCCTTTTTTCTTCTTTTTCTTCTTTTTTTCTTCTCTTTTTTTCATTTTTCTCTTTTTTCTCTTTTTTCGTCTTGTTTTTCATTCTTTTTGTCTTATAGCATTTGAGCCGTTTTGTTGGTTTCCACTCCACACAAATAGCAGGCACTTTTCTTTTTGTGTTTTTCCCCCTAATCCCATCACCCACTTCTTGCTTATCTACCCATTTTGAATATAGATCTTATTGTCTAACTTGGTCAAATCTGTTTCTGCCGTTTAATTGCGCTCTTTTTATGAAGGGGTACGGGTATGTATACGCTGCCACCACGTTTGTTCCAAATGGAACCGAACTTCCATTTCGATCTCAATTGCGGCCGGCTTTGAAGAGTCGGGCCGGTGGGCGAAGGCGTTCGAAGAAGACTCAATGTCTGGTACGATCTGCTACGATAGGGAGTAGATAGGAAGAGGGAAAAGCCAGACAGTGCGATACGTGTGAATGTAGTGCAAATCATTTGTAATTCTATAAGGGATCTTTCGTCTGCTCCCCTTCTGCACACCTCACGTTGCCCTCATGCCTCGTTAATGCAGCGCTCGTCGGTGCTTAGATACGTACCAACGGCCAGTAAAAGAGGGGCCTGCGGAAATACCCACCTAGCCTAGTCCTTATGCCTAACATAAAGTCACTGGGAAAGGTTAAATCCAATTCCTTGGTAGTAAGCTCCGCGCGGTCCTTGGGCTACTGATGTGGGCCTTACGACGACACTACGAAAGTGGACTGTAGGGTTAAATAGTGGTACTAAGAGAGAGTGGAATCCGGAAGGAGGTCTGGGATTTTAACTTTTAGTTGCGGCGCACAGCTTTAATTTCATCAGGGGAAATGATGCTACCTGCGTCAAAATGCAACACTCCTATGGGCGGGCCGTGCGAGTGTTACTTTGTGTGTAGCCCTGTGTTTTATGTATATGATATATATATATATATATATATCCTTATTATATAGCGGCAATTATGGTACATAGTGCTTCACAGCATAATAGTTACCATCAATCTAAATAATAAGATATAAATAACAAAGGGAGAAGTGCGCAGACACCATAACTGTACATTTAATGAAGGGAAGTCCCCCCTGCGTCCGTATAGCTTTAAATCTAAATTGGGTTGGTAGGGAAATAACGACAGAAAAAAGTGGAGGGCCTATACTATAATATATACTAAATTAATATATATATACTATATCATATATATATATGATAATATATTAGATATATATAATCTATATATCTATATATCTCTCATGATAAAGAACCATAACACTCCTTCTGAGAAATCATAGAATGGGTCACATCCCTGGATGGTAAAAAAGCAATACGATACCGCAATTGTAGACGAATATCAAGGCAACAGTTCCCGATGGTTTCAAAATACTGTATTAGTTGCAACAAGGACAATCATTCCAACGTTTCGGTCCGCTAGCGGGACCTTTATCAGGTGATGTGATTTACAGAGTGATTTAGAACACATATTATATCAACCCTCAAAAAACCCAGATGCACAAGTGGGCAACATATAACATTACTTTAACCAATACGTGGCATCCATAGTGTTAAATTAAACCCCTGTATACCTGGTCAGTGACTCACGTTTTCTGCAGCTCAGGAAAGCTTCCGTTGTATGAAACGCCAACTAACTTACTCCTAACTGCCGCCTGTGCCGGCATGGTGAATAGCAGAGACACTCCTGCGATCATAGCGCTTCAGTAATGGCACCTACGAGCATTGAACGCCAGCAACCGGAACAGATCCTGAGCCCACTGCGCAATGCGCAAGCTAAAGAAGGGTAAAAATGCATGCATAAGCTCCCTCGTTTATTGTAGAAAGGATCGCACACACAAGGGTCCTGTCTGTGCATGTGTGAAGCGGCTGCTTGCCGCTTTTAGCCAAGTTGAGCTGTCTAAAAAGACCCCAGGCGAGTGATGAAACGCAAGGCATCCCCTGAAGTAAAACCCACTGCGCATTGCGCATGCTGCGGAGGGGTGAAAATAATAAATAACTCATGGTTTTATTAGAGAAGGGATCAACACACATAAAGGCTCTATCTGCGCAGTGTAAACATTCTTCTGCTTGCGTAAACTGGCCATTGTATCTGTCTACAAAGAGAAGGCAATATTCGTGGAACGAGGAAAAACGGGCTGATGACACCTTGAGCCTTGTCATGGCAGTTAATTACTGTAGATTAACAATATCAGAGCATTTAATTGGGATGAAGAATATGCAGTCACTTGGATAAAACCCCAATATGGAAGTGAACAACATACTAATAAAATGTGAACCATAAATGATGTTTGAACGCCGAAATAAAATGTAATAAATAAATTTACAGAAATCATTGCTACAACATGCTGTGACAATTATATAGGCAGTATGAATAACTTATAAATGCCTAATGTGAAAATATGATGACATAAAATAATCCAGGTTGCCCCACATTGACATTTTTGGATTGCATCACTCATAATGCATTCCAAACACCGCAATTGCAGCTAATGTCTATTCCTAAATCAACCTGGTCAGGACCGTATTAGCACTAGCTGTATGGCTATAGTCCAAGAAGCCCAATTGGGGAGCATGAGAGAACATCATAAGTCCATCTTTAAATTAAAAATCATGATCATGATGATATCCAATAACATACACGAACCTTAGTCCGATGTACCATCCTGTTGATCAATAGACCTATAGTTGGAAACAATGAGAAAATGCAAAATAATGACAAATATACCACAACCATCATAGAAACAGAGCTGGTCAGATCCACCAGATGAGTCTTATAACCTTGTGGATCTATGTAGGCAGAGGATGATTAGTATGCAATATGAACACTCATAATAGCAAATGCTATAATGGCTGTAGACTCAATCCTGGTGACGAATAAGTCACCTATTGAAGATAGTAACTAGATGGACAAATTGGTTATAGACAGCACACTCAGTTTGAATTCCTCGTTAACCCACGAGACTTATGTGTCAAACTTGTAAATGGTTCCGCTTCAAGTTGCAATAACGCAACCTTCTATTGCTGTCCTCCTCCTCCTACTGGAGAATCCTTGACCTGTGCGATTCCTCATTCATCGAAGGTCGCGACGAATCTTCATTCCTTAAATTGAACTGAGCACCGGATGTCCTGTGGGTCGGCTGGGTTCCCTCTCTCAATTAGCTATGAGCTCCGGCGTGTAATCCTCTCTCCGGTCCACGACTGACTGCCTGATGCGTCCAGTGAGAACAACCACAACGGAGGAGGAGATCTTGGCAGTCTCAAACCACGCGGCTGATGCTGGTCAACGGAAGAGTTGCATTCAGTGTGAGTGTGCTCTTTGTTTATTCACCTTGTTTTTATCACGTTTATATTCCTTGTTTATGTTTATTTTTTAACTGTTACCAATCATACCTGTTCTAAAACTTGCTAACCCTGGTTTTGCAGACAATTTTTTTTTTTGTTCTATTGGGCCAACGGGAGAGAGCCCTCACAACCCCACACCTATGGGGAAATTTTAGCTGAGTCGATTCCTACATCACTATACAGGCTGACTCACCCTCTGATGGAATGAACTCACATTAGGCCGTTTGCGTTTATGTTTTATTGTTACTCCACTATTGAGTCTGCCACTTACCAACTCATCCTGCGTTGAGGGCTAAGTCCCCCCCCCGCCCCCCCCCCCTCACACAAGCCCGTGGTGATCACTGAAACTATATGTTTTACATTTCATTGATCGTATATCAGTGGAAATCCACTATCCCACCCCCATCAACATACCTCACCTACCACTCCCCCCCCCCCCTCATCCCCACACAATGTGGATGTTATGCACTAATATGTGTTTTAATTTCCATTTTTTATTCAAACTTCACCTGTTCCATCAACATCGTTAGGGTCCAGAGTTTTGCGCTGACCGTCTTCATACTCCCATTGCCCCTTAAGAAAAGACCCCTGTGTTTCCCTTCTTCAAGCCAAGCAGCAGCCAAAAAAACAAAACCATCAAAAAGGGCCATTATATTTTTATACTCTTTTAAACACAATACAATCACCACAAAATACAATTTTTTTTTATATATTTTTTTAATAATTTTAATCCTCCCAGGCGTTGTAGCATTTTCCTAAGTGCCACACATCCCAGGTAGCCGCCCCATTCAAACATCCCCTTAACATCACAGAACTGCAACTCTTACAAATGTGGGATGTAGGAACATTACAACAGTGTGAGGGGGGGTCATAAAGCCTTTAAATTGGCTTAGCCAGTAGAATTTTTCCAATCACACACAACCAACCTGTAAGATCAAACCCAAACCCTCATACAGATATATTTTGTATCAAAAAGGAGTTCACTGAAATTATGACCGCTTGCAAATATAATAAAGACAGACGCCTTAAGTGGCTACATCCAATATGACAATTATATAGTTCAATACTCTCTGTTTTTTCTTTTCATAAGTGAGTCATTTAGTTTAAATTATTTCCTAAAGCCTTTTAATTTTGCAGCCCTCACCAAGGTATCCCCTTCTTTCTCTATTCTTATCCCTTCAGAGTTGGAATTTGAGTTACCTACACACTAGATCTCCTATTGTTAATTCAAAGAACTACGGAAGCCTGCAAAAACGCAAAGGGAGTCGCTGACACAGACCACAACATGCAAAAAAGGTGCTGAGACATTTCACGTTATTGTATTTACCCCAATCATAGGAAATCTTCCAAATCTGCCCATACTGCACAGTACACTTATGGCCCATTTCAGGGCATTTTAAGATATAAACCTCATCAAATTTTCAACCTCAATCATTTCACAGCCACCAATCACATATATCATCAATGGTGCAAGTTCTGTCAATATGTTAAGTATACATGTGGCACACCCTTATGTATCTTGTGCACCTTTTTATAGTCAGTGAGATAGTGCTCCACAACATTGCTATAGGGGATCCACACTTCCAATCGTTCCCCCAAAGCGCTAATCATCCTTGCACAATATCCATCATTCTCGGTCAAACGCGTCCCTTGTGCTGGAAGCTATGTCATAAGACTGCAGCTTTATTGTATAAGCCATTATTACGACAAAAGCACCGGATATCTATCAGGGTTGCCAGACCTCACCCTGACAAGCTCATTACTGCTGCATACATTAAGAATGTTAGGTAAGTTGGGGAGGGTACCTTTCTCAGATCGATCCTTTTCCTCTTGTTTTGCCGGGTGGAGCTGCAAACTCTAGACAGTGTGGCAGCATCTTGATAATATTAGGTGCATTGGTATTAAAAAAAAGAATATTTCAATAATTCAAATCACTGTGTACAGTGACTGCGTTTTTGCAAAATTTAAGGTGGGTGAATTCACCTTTATTATGAATAAGGCTTAAAATGAAGGGACGTTTTAAAATGTTCTTATTGACAAGACATACAGTATATACTTCCATTTAACCCACAAGTTTCAATATTCTGGGAATCCGATTCTTTCATTCATGTTGTCTCCTGTTGTGTGTTTCATAGTTATGGCATAGCCATTTTTAAACCATTCATAAGGGCTATATTATTCATTTGTTCAGTTTCAATTTTATTCATTAAAGTTAGTAAAAGAATTTCAACATGGTTGCCCTCCGCTCCCCCTTTGTTTCTATATGTGTTCTTAACCCTTCAGACCTGAAATCATATATATACAAATACCAAGTACTGTACTGATCATGTCGCTAGGTCGGAAATGGTTAAACCTCTTGTTCAAATATTTATTAAAGTTTTTTTTTTCTTAAAAATCTAATCTAAAGGACTTACATTCACTCACACACACCCCAGCCCACATATACTACTCACACTACATACACAAGCACACACATACACACATATATAACAATTACCTGCGGCTTTCCGGCACTAGTCAGGAAAGCATGCGGCACGTGGCACTAGCGAACGCCTGCCGCACGTCCGCAATCCTGGTATAGAACAGGTCCTTATCTGCTGAGTAGCACCGCTGCACAGCAATTTTTTTGCTCCCGTACTTCTCACACTTGTGTTCTAATCACAGCTATTATCACATCGCATAGGTATCTCAGTGTGATCCTTTTTGTGCCACAAGAAAATTGAACTGCAATGGCGAAAGGGAAGGGGAAGTGGTTCTTATTTTTAAGGAAATCTGGGGATGGAGCAACTTGTGAACAAGTGAGTACTTAAAAGTATGCTGGGAGAATCATGCAACCAGAATCTGGTTCTCTCAGCACAAGTGTGTCACCCTATGTTCGTTTTCTCTTGTTCCTCTTGTCTCTTGCCCTCTACGCAAATGTGCATGTTATTTTAATACCTTTCAGGCCATGGTCACTACAGATGTAGTCAGCTTCACTTTTTTCTGGAGATGTAAGCTAATGTTTAAAAATGGTATGGCCAACTCTGATGGAGAAGCCACATGGCCAAACTGTTAAATTTGTTTAAATTGTGATGTGCTGATGCCGGTGTGCAAAGCCTCCCCAATCCCGCCATTGCTGTGAGCAATACTTCGCTGTCAGACTCAGTCGTTTTTTTACTTAAAAATTTCCTTTCCCCTATCATTTGTTTGAATTCATGAGCATTGATCTCTGTACAGAGCTTGGCTGCATAGAACTTGAATGGCAGTTTAACACTGAAGCTTCAGATAACCATTAACAGAGAATTCATAAATCCTGCCCATTGTGCACATTAATTTCATTTAGTATGACCATGAAAAGGCAAGTGTGCTTATATTGTTTATTCACACAGATTGCCCCCACAGAGAATTTTACTGATCTGCATTTTGGCCATGGCTCTCCATAATGGGAGGAGTAAGAGTCATTTTAATACAGCTCTCTGTTCTTTCATTCTTTCTTGCCTATATAAATAACGGGAACTAGAAGGCTGAAGCTGTATTTGTTGCACAAAGAGTAGGGATTCCAGTGGCCGGGGAAGAAAAACAGAATATATTGATTTGTAAGCCCCTGTTTTCCATGGCCCTCTGACTGTCAAGGATATTATATTTCACACCGACCCTTCAACACCATTCTCTTTTCTACATGCATTTCTTTTGTTCACCAATTGTCATTTTTCCATCACAATGATTTTCCTAACAAATGAGGGTGATTTTACACAATGCCCAAACTATGATTTATTAATGGAATAATTGGGACGGATAAAGTGTCATGCTGATGTTAGTAAATTTTACTGAACATTGCAATCTTTTTGAAATGAGGCAATTATAGTGTTCAAATACCTTCAGCAACCCAAATACATTGATCAAATGATTTTTGTTCAAGATTTCTCTTTTTATATATCAATGGTTTTGGATTGTGTTATTTATAAATACATACCAAAAAATCAATGTTACTCTTTTTCAATTTCAGCAATCGGAAAAAAGTGAGAACTAAACATATCTTAAACCAACTATTTGGAACCACTTATGAGGAAAGCGCTGGCCACAACATCTTGTCTTGTTATGAAACCCTACGTGAATCAGCATGCTGCATCATTTTTGGAGCTTGAGACGTCCATTATTTCTGTAGCTGTTTGTTACAATAAACAATGCTTACTACCAGTCCAGTGGATGACCAGTCCTGCCTATAAACATCTACATGCTTTTTAGAGTACTGGAGTTCCTACAATTATATTTTGTTGTTAATAAATCTGCTTCATTTCACACCCCCTATGCATGCCTCTCATCCTCCTCTACTGTACTCCACATAGGCTGGGGGTCCCCAAACTCTGTTAATCGGAGTTAATATCAACCTACAAAAAAATTTTTTTCAGTTTTTACTGCAAAATGAATGACCTTCAGATGCAGCGGCCGTTTTCGACACATCACTGCGCCGATTTTGAGCTTTCTCTTCTGTTCCCCCCCACGCAGCCTGAACCGGCCAATCGCCCCAGGCACCCTGCGCTTATTGCGAATGTTTTTGTTTCAATTTCAATGGGTTCTGTTTCTTTCTTTGTTGCAATAAATGGAAAAAAAAATTGAATTATAATGTGTACAGTACTGGCTCTTTCTACTGTGTCAATTTCATGTTTTTTTAAAAAGCCAGAACACTAAATTTAATTTTTCTGCACTCCCGCCCCGCTCGCATCTTGTGCGGTGAAGCTGGAATTCATCCCACGGTTTCAAATCGGGATTCCGATGTACATGACGGTGAAGGGTTTTCGAATAACCTCCGCTGCATCATTAGAATCCACTATATTGCTATATAAATTACAGGTCGAGCGATAATGAAAATTGTGAGAGCGTTGGCCAATTAACACGTTCATTGGTAAATTGAGTTAATTACTGCCTACAATGTAAATGTGTGGGTGGGTGTGTGTGTTTTGGGGGGGGGGTGTTAGGGGAAGGTGAAACTGCCTCATATCTGTATACAGTAATTTATAACCATAGGGTTATTAATGAATTAATTACAAACTCTATGGCTTTTAACCGTTTTGATGCCTGAGGAAAAGCAACGCCTATCACGGTATCAAGTGATTTAATACAACACCTAAACCTTCATCTACACTACCTATCCCCCCCTTGCTTAGCTAAAAGGTTAGTATGCATGGCACGGGTTAAACCCTACTACCCTCCCCCAGTGCCCCTAACGACCCATTGTGGGGGAACCTAACCTCCACCCCACCAACCAGCTCCCCCCTGCCCCCACCTTCACACATTAAGACCCCCTCTAAAGCATTAGGTCGCTCATAGGACGTAGAACCAATGTCAAAATATGTAAATAGTACATACAAATAAAAAAAGACATTGAAATACAGTAAATCAAAATAATCCCATAGAGATATGCTAATTTACAGGGACAGTGATGCGACCGAAACTCCATCACTGTTGTAGCTCAACAGCTCACAACATAGGTTGTTGGTTTCTAATTATCATAATGCGCGTCTCCGACAGACAGACTCCATCACAGAGCTGAGGTAGGGGTATATGATCTCTGACCAGAGTTAGAGCACAGCGTCCTATTAGAGTAGTTGTAGTTGGGATGCAGGAAGAGGGCACGGCAGGCAGCAGACATGCACGGTCAGGATAACATGCTGGGGTCCATCAGGTGGCAGAGGTGCAAAGCTGAGTTGCAACAGGTATATCTACAGGACCGAGGCCAGGAAACCAAATAACCATGCTCAGGCCGGGCCTGGTAGTAGGAAGTGCCTGCTATTTAAGTCCTGAAAAGGTGCAGGGGCAGCCAAATACAAGTTTCTAGAAGAGGTTTGTCAAAACAAGATCGCCACAATGGCCATGTAAGGGCAAGATTCCAGCATAACCCTGGACTATAACCCTTTACAGTATCGCCCCCTTCAGAATAGACCCCCGGGTGATCAGAACCTGGCTTTCTTGTGATCTTGGTGATTATCACCCCTGAGACAGACAGCAGTGTAATGTAGTCTTGATAATACAATGCTCATCAAGGAAAGACTACGGTCACGACATCTAAACACAAGGCCATACATGCTGCTCAGTGCTCAGCCATTTGGTATACGTAGATAAACTGGCGACACACTTTATTCGAGCTCGGCTATCCCACGAATTCGGGTATACCCCGGGTGTATTTGAGTTTTGTGACTGTTTTTCTGCCTGAGTGCATTGGTTTATTTTACACACAGGGCAGTGATTGAAGCATTTATTCCCGCTGGCTGCAATACTGCACCGCATAGTATAATTACTGCATTACAATGCATGTTTATAGCCATCTGGTAGACACGCGAAGCATTGCGCCTTTACATCCTAATCATTATCATTTACAGATCAGCCGCCCGTCAGCCAGGCATGAACCCAGGGCTGTTGAGGCAAACGCAACGGGCTTTCGAGTGAGGAGCGGCGCATTCCAGGTATCTGCCCGGTACAAAATACTGGGTTTTGCTCGAATAAAAGTGTGTCGGTGCAGTTACTCAGCTCAGGATGATTGCAATCCACTGAATGCAGATGGTAGAAAAGCTGGGGGCTAAGGCACAGTTGTACTGCAACTGACACCTTTAGTCGAGCAAAATAACCCAGTTGTAACCTGGCGAACCTGGATGCGCCGCTCCTCACCTCTGACCAGCCCGTTGCGTTGCCTTCCCAAGCCTGGGTTCATGCCTGCTGATGGGGCCGGCTGAAATCTGTTAAATGATAATGAATTAGGATTTAATAGGCTTCCTTGCGTCGCTTGCTACCAGAATGGCATAATTCATGACCTATATGAATTGGTAATGCATATATATATATATATATAGCTGGTTCATTATTCAGCCGCGGGGAATAAAATTCTTCAATCCCTGCCTGGAAAATAACAATGCACCGGGCAAAAACAAGTCACAAACCGGGTCAATCAACCCCGGTATAGCCCGAATTCGTGGGACTACCGAGCTCGACTAAAGTGTGTTCGCCAGTTGTATAAGTCGTCAAAGCCCACAAGACAGATGCAAAGGTATCTGTCTAGTTCCAGAGTATGAAGTAAAGAATGCACATAACAATTAGTCAGAATCATAAGGCAAAAGTTCTGGGTGGAGTCTTTTCTTACTCTGATTAATAATGTAAAGAGTTCTGAAAAATGTTCTGCAACAAGTGAATCTGTCAAGTGGATATAAATGGCAGAAGACAGAGGGCATCAAATGAAAGGCCAGATACAATCCTTTTGTTCAAAGTCTAGTCCCCTTATCATACAGTAGCCATTTTAATCTGTGTAATTGAGTTGACAACGGTACAGTAGGTCCTGCCATTGGATTGGTGGCTGTCATTAGGAAGTCGCAACCTTGGCACTGGGTAATTGAAATTATCAACACAGATACCGGAATCTGTGGTAGTAACGTGTATTTGACGTGGAATCGTGGAATCATTCCGTAGATACATCAGGCTCTGCAGGAGAATCAGTGTGGGCAGAAAATTGGTCTTTGGAAGGGGTGGTCATAAAATCAGCAAGATGCATCAGATATCAGTACGTCAGGGGAAATCAGAGAGAAGGGCAACTGGCTTGAAAGCGGAGCATAGGATCCCGCAATGGATACCATCAGATCAGTACATGTCTTTTCTAAGGTGGTAACCGTGAGTTAGTACTGAGGCCTACATTAAACACTGTCTGAAATCAGCGCACATAAACTTGTCGTTGTAGTGGAAGTATATTAACAGAGTTGATCGCAAAGAAAGATCGAAAGGTTCCCCCTAATTTTTATCAACTCCATGCTTGGTATCAATAATTGGACAACAATGGTCCAACGATCATTACTGTTATTTGGTCTATTTACCCTTGAAAACCGGAAAGATCAGAAAAATAATAAAGTTTTATAATGCAAATATTGTAAAAACAACATATATACATGCATACATTAAAAATCCCCCATAGTGAAGTGGCTATGTGCGCAGCCGTCAAGGTGAGTGTGACTCTCTACAATAGATTCTGCCTGCTCTATATAGAACATCTAATTCTCTTGTTCAAATGCTTTTTCATGTCAGCAGGTAATTCAGTGGCATCTGATTGTGAATAAATGTCAGGAAGTACAGTGTATAAATTGTACCATATACAGATTGGATTTTGTCCTTTTTCAATGAACACATTCCTGGTTAGAATATATTCTCACATGGAATCTGTAGTCAGATAATGTGTGTATCCCACATGTTTAATGATAGCTTGATTCAATCTCATCTGCTCCTTCAATGTATATCCGACGATGGAAAAGACAGGTGTATCTCTAATATATATATTTGTCATATTATGGTACCCCCAAGCATCCAAACACAGTTAGTAAAGGATGTATACATATACCACATAAATTCTTCCGTGATGTATGACATATATACACTGTTAATTAGCAGCCCATCAAACAAAATTCCTCTTAGGCTCTGTACTAACCATATATGCACGTATCAGTGCCACGTACATCTGATAGCTGTGTAGCCTAGACGGAGTTATGTCATCATAGATAACAGTAGGCAAATAAACAGAGACGTGACCGCAGCGGTCAATTAGTGTGGAACAAGACAGCCAACAATACCATCCCTGACTGCTTGCCTCGATCGAAGATGCCCGCCTGTCCTTGCTGCCTGAATCGGAAGATGCCGCCACTTTTCTGATGACGTCACATGCGTGACAATCCTCGTGGTCCCGACGCATTTTCGCGTAACACCACGTTCTTCAGGGGGAGTAGCTAATCCCTGAATCAAACCGGTGAGTATTTATCTCTTCGTAGAGAATATGTCCCGCCCTCTAATGACTCCTGTAAGGCTGAACCTATATACCCGTGATTCCAACATGTTCATAATGTGTTAAATAATCCACTCCTTTATGGTACAACCATAGACTATAACATAAGGTAATTTGCTAGCGTATATATGTCTATGGCGCTGTGACATTTAATATTGGATGATAGTAGTTGCGTATATATACACCTCCAACACATGAGGTAATATTAAGTGCAGTGTGGCCATAAATAGATCATGCATAGAGGAGTAAACCTAGTCTGATAATTATTACTTAGTTTAGTGTCCCCCTAGTAGCCAATATGAATATAGATATATCATCTTAGTTTTTATGTCATTTCATCGTTGAGGAAGTAAAATTCATGGTAATAATGATGTTAAGATGTACATCCATAAATAAAGTTCCTATTTATCAATAAATGTATGGTCCCCCCCTTTTTGCTTTCGTATGAATAATGGTGTATATTAGTAGTGTATAATATTGTGGAAGTTCTAATTTTCTAATGGGCAAGACAGAATAAATACAAAAACCTATATACTCTCAGAGCCCCGGAAGTGGTAGCGAAGTGAAGGTCAAAAAAGGCAGCCCCCCTTATATCACACTTAAGATCACTTCCAGATCGAGGACGCCAACGGAGGGAGGTGCACGACGCAGGTGCACCTGAAGCCAGGGGACGACAGGGGAACAGTGCTGATCCCTTTAGTACATTTGTTTCTTCCACACTGACATTGCGTGGGATGTTTTAACAAACCGCTTTTCAAGGCTATCTACGCCCGCTAACCACCGTCACTTATCCCCCCAATATCAGCTGACAACCTTCGACGTCCATAGTCTCCGTATTACTTCCTTATCCCTACTGTGCCTAGGGTCAAACAGTTTTTCCTGGAGCTAAGTAGAATTCTTTTTTCCTACATTGTATTCTCCTCTACTCATGCTTGATACGCTTTTACAAATATATTTGCTCTGGGGACCTATACAGTGACTCACCAGTTTATGCACAGGTCTTGTCTACATGACAAAAACCTCTTCTTAGGTCTTTTTAACAAAGCTTTGTGATACGTTTTTTTTCCCATACTATTTCCTTTTTTTCCTTTTTTCTATTTGGGTCTTGTTAGTGCACTCGTTTCAAAATCCCTAGATTTTTTCCTGTTTATTTCAACGAACATGGATAATCCCAACCTGCACTTCAATATTACAGACACTCATTTTGCATTTAACTGCTTCAATCTAATCTGCCAGTATGAACAAAGGCATGCTTCCGTTTTTGAAGGGAAAATAACATCTTTTGTGAGGATTCACAATATTTAAAACACTACTTTTTTTTCGTTTGGAACGCCTTTCCCATACTAAAGTTTTTTTCTTCCCCGGGGTACTTGGTGCTTTCATGTGGTAGATGTAAAGTCTGTAAACATGTTCAACATACAAAAAAAAAAACTTTTTAGTCTAATAAAGCTGCTCTAGTCCTAAATCGTATGTTTGTCCTTTGTCACCTGCAAAACTGACCATGTGAATCTATCATGGTCACCGGCAGCTGTGACGAAGAGATATTGGATTAACACCAGACAATTTCAAATCAGAATGCGTGAGCACATGATAAACACTCCAACATGGATATCACACATCCGTCTCTTACATTTTAAAGCTGTGTCAGAGGGGTAAAGTTTAACCAATTTCAAATGTATGATTATTGACTACATCAAACCAACACATTCGGGGAATATGAGTTAAAATTCTTTCCAACGGGAGGGGTCTTTTGGACTTTTGCTTGGATTCATTAATTCCAAAGGTCTTTAACAGACCAATGGATCTAAAGTATTTTCTTTTTTCTGTGAATCTTATTATACTGTATTGTATAATGTTGTTTCTTTCTTCCAGGTAACATATCTACTTATATTTGGATTATCAGCTATCTCCCCTAACAGGGTTCATATGATGTTTACAGAATTGCCTTAGGCTTCCCCTTGCAAGGATGGTTTATATTTGGCTATTTCAGACCACATATGCATTCTACCAACCTAAATTGATGAACAAACACAGGGCCATGTTGGGTCTATATCCATTTTACATTACTCTTTTGATATGACACAATATTGGTTCCTAAATCTATATCCCTTTATGATGATTTATACCTGGTCCTATATTGATTGATTATATCAATCTATTTCTGATTTGTTATGTTTTGATATACTCTTATTGGGACGCCATATAAATTTCATGCATAGAGAGAGAACAAAGTACTTATACTTGGTTCTTTATATATATTTTATTTTGGACCCTTAGATATATTAAGAATACTGTTATAATATGGTACTTAACTTTTTCTAACTATAATGCCATTGCAATGTTGTCGTACTGGTATTAATGATTTTAGTTTAATGATTGATATGGATGACGTATTGTCTCCAGTTTCCTCCTCATTCACTCTATTTTTGTTATCAATGATTCCCTTCAGTGTTTTACACACACTTCGATTATGGGAATGGATGTTTACATATACCCTCCCATGTCCCTATACTATACTCCTTGAGAAAGAAGACTACTGTCGAAACACGTGGAGGAGGTTGCTCTTATCTGTCTATGGACGTATCTGTTTTTTTAAAAATAGTTTTAATAAAAGTTTGTTTTTTACTTAACCTACTGGTGAGTATGTAGTACCATTTTTTGAGTCCTTCACTTTGCTCTTCTATCTAAGGACTGCTCCTTTTTGAGCAGAAGTGTCTCTGTCTAAGCTACTCCGTCTCTGAGGGAGGGGTTACAAGCCTAAAAGGAAGTTTATGTTTCCAGTGTAATTTTGCTTGTGTTATGGATTGGAAAACCATGGAACCTGAATCAAAAATATTCATGATCTATTAGACCAACCTCAATAAGTATGGAGGAGATGCTGCTATGCTGTGTAATTAGCCTGAAAAAAAGATACAGATGCAGCGGCCTGGGTGAAAAATATATCAAACATTCACAAGTTGTATACCTCTATACCCATGGTCATGGCGCGTATTTCTTCCCACTTTACCGCGTGTTTACTCTTTTTTAATCGAGTTATAAATGCATTTAAATGACAAGTAGCCAGTAGCAATAGTACTGTACACATTGCAATTCATTCATTTCTTCTGCCACGGATCTGAAGAATTGCACCCAAATAATCATATTCCATGAAATTTCACACAATTCAACTGCGGTAAATCACCAGCGCAATGCCATGTGAATACAGCAGAGCACATGAAAACGGCTAGGTGAAATTTCGAATAACGGCCACTGCATCTGTAGGCAAAATAATAATTATTTTCTAACCACCAAAAGTCGGCTGTGCCGTCTCACAAGGGTGAATACATTACAATGCAGTGGTTGCCAGACATATCGGAAGAAAAAATGACCACTGTTGACAACAGACTGGTACTCTACTAATCTCCATGGGAGTTTAAAAGACCAAAACAACATACCAAAAGTTGGTGAAAGGGCAGTGGCTTGAAGAAGTAGTACCTTGAAAGATTATTGGGGGTGTGGATTAACAAGAGCTGAGAAGGTGAGTGATGATATAATATATATATATATAAGATGAAATATTCCTGTATGCTCATTTGCATGTCTTAGACAGGTCTGCAAACCCGCCTGTCACCATTATCACCCAGCACACAGATCTATCCACTGCCACAAAGGATTCAGGGAAAGACATGCAAATGAGCACACAGTGCCACCTTTGCTTCAAAACAATTTAAATGATTCCCTATAGGCTTAAGCTTGCTGCTCATGGTCACAGCTTTGACACAGTCCAGGGTTAAGTGCATAGCATTAAACCCAAACACAGAAGCTTTTCGACCTTAATGGGTCCTCATCAGTGTGGGGTTGTGTTCGACTGGCTATGAACAATCATTTCAATATCCCCTTGCTGCAGTGGAAGTGCTGTGTGCTGTGTGACTGGTGATAATGTGAAAGGTGGTTGGCAGACCTGTCTAACACATGCAAATAAGATACAGTATATTTACAGTGGCTAATGCTTTCACTGGGAGGTTTTGTCACTTTTTTTTTACCACACAAACTTAAACTAAGTTCACCAGAATCCCTCTGCTCGCAGGCATGGAGTCTGTTGCTGGGTGATAATGGTGAAGACGGGTTTGCAGACTTTCTAGCTACATGCAAATGACATACAGAGAATATTTTAACAGTTGTATAAATGCTACTGTGGAGGGGTTTTGTCACTTTTTTTACCCACTCTATAGGTGGTAATCCTACTGCTTAATCCTCAAACCAGCAGAGCCAGCACCAACTCCACGAGGATACCATCAAAGGTGGAAACATGCTGTAGGGGTTTTTACTGGCTTTGCATTCTTACCCCAGCCTTGCTTTAAAAGCTGCTGCTTAAAGCACATACATGGCTTAAGGGTATGCTCTGTATAGGGCGTTGAGTTAAAAAAGGTGGCACTTTGTGCTCATTTGCATGTATTTCCCAGAATCACTTTCTGCAGTGGAAGTGCTGATGTGCTGGGTGATAATGGGAAAGACAGGGTGCAGACCGTCTAAGACAGCAAATGATTATACAGAATATTACAGTTGCTATATATATAGATATACACATATACATCCAACCCCGTTATAGCGCGGGTCCTCGGGGCCAACCGATCGAGAGCTTAACCTTTACGGGGTCGGTCGCGTATGTTTGAAAAGAAAAAAAATGGCCGCGCGTCCTCCCGTTCGGGAGGAGGGAGGAGAGTGAACGGAGTGCCGGCAGCCCTATATGTCCCCTAGCCATCCACTGTAATTGTCCCAGCATTCTCGGCAATCCCTCAGCAGCTCCACCCGACGATCCCCGTCACCAATCCCCCCCAGACATGCTTAGTGTCCAATATAATTGTCAATTGTCGCATGCACAAAATTAGTGTGTAAATAAGCACAATTTCTTATTGGGAGTAATGGCAAAATATCGTTATAGCAGGCAAGCATTAGGCATTAAAAAGTTACCGTGCTGGAGGAGTCCGACTCCTTCTGCCCAAAAGCGCCTCAATCTGCAGCGACATGTAAACGCGGTCAGAGTCCCCCTGTAGCGCCTCCTGCACATGTGCAGGGAGATAAGAATCTTCCCCAAGAGCTAATAGTGCCTTTTGCGCATGCGCCCCCTAGTAAGCAATTCATATCCTAACTGTGCATGTCCTAGGCAGATAAACTCCTGCACTTGATACCAGAGACGACTTCTGCACATGTGCAAACATAATACATAATTAGTAGACATACAGCGCATGTGTAGGCAGATAGAGCCTCTCCACAAAATTTTATTGTGTTGTGATGTTAAAAGACTATCAGTACCATTTAGGTGAATACCAATGTAATCTGATATTAACACTAAACCCAAATAATCACCAACTTAAATGCCCACACCTATTGCTTCCTTAAATATAAAAATGCACCAATCCCCCAGGCTCGCACCATCCCCCCCCCTCCCCCCCCCCCAGCCCCATCACCATCCCTGCACCGACCCCCCCCCCCCCCCACCTCCCTCAGCCTCGCGCACGATCCTGCCAGCAGCCCCACAATACTCCAGAAGCTGACACAAAATAGGGGGGGCTGTGTTGTAGTGTGCTGTGAGTGTGTGTCGTGTGTGCAGTGAGTGTGTGCATTGTGCTGTGATGTGTGCAGTGTGTGCAGTGTGCTGTGAGTTTCAGGGCGACTGTGCTGTATTATATGCAGTGTGCTGTGTAGTGTGTGCAGTGAGCTGGGAGTGTGTGCAATGGTGTGTGGTGTATGCAGTGTGCAGTGTGTGTATGCAGTGTGCAGTGAGTGTGTGCAGTTGCGTGCAAAAAAAATGTATTCTAATTTTATTTTTTTAAATTCGGGTCCACTCTCAACCGCGTTACATGCGGATCCGCCTTATAGAGGATCGCGCTTAACGGGGTTGAGCTGTATACATATATATATATATATATATATATATATATAAATATATATATCTATATATATATATTATATAAATATGAAAAAAGAAAGAAAAGAAAAGAAACAGGGCAGCACACCTAGTGCATAAAAGTATAACAAATGTTTTAGAACAATAAATCAGTCAATGCCCACTCACAAGCTTTCATTTGGAACAGGACTTTGGTTTTCTGGAGATTTTTAGACGTGCAGGCTGTGTGAGGCTGAGAGGAAAAAAAACTGGATCCTTTTCCCCCGATGTCTCACTGACCAGAAGCAAGGAACTGAGGTGTTGTTTCCTCTCCCGGAGGGATTTCCTGTGCGGGGTACCCGACGGAGGGACGTCATTTCGGTTGCTTGGACCATGCAGAGAGCAGACAGGAGAGAACTCCATTGCTGATATCGGACGGCAGTACTGGCTTATGAGAGCCTATCTCATACCTGCTTTTAAACCTGTACCTTGTGTGAGTGGCATTTGACTGATTTTATTGTTCTATCTATAAAAACTATTTGTTAACTTTAATGCACTAGGTGTGCGCCTGTTTCTTTTTCTTTTCTTTTTTCATAATTATCAACAGGGAGTAATGACCCCTTGAAACGGGCTGCCATATATCTGGATGCTTTTTTGAACAGGCTTTGTGTTTTCCGAGGATTTTTAGGTTTTTTATTCACTTTTATATTTTTATTATTACATTTTTACACATGTTATGTTTACGATATTATTCTAAATATTAAAGTATTGGATTATTGTTATTGAACATTTAAATTCATTGTAGAACCCATTACCCCCTTGGTCAATACTGGTTTTAATTTAATTTACCCACTTATGCTACCCCATTAGATGTATTCATAGTTGGATTACTTAAATCACAGTTTTGTATAGGCTGTTTTAGAGGCGCTACTTCGTTGTTTTTTGTTTTGTTTTTGTTATATATATATATACATATATATACATTATATATAATTATAGATATAGATAATATATATTATATATCTATATATATATTATATTATATTATATATATATATATATATGAAAAGGGCAAAATAAGCGGGCGCAAAACTAATTATCAACAATTGTTAAATGGTGTCAAATGAGTGCTGCCGTAATGTAATGGATGTACACAACACCAATAGCATACAAAAAGACAAAATCCAAAAGGCGCAAATCAGAGACAACAGGTGGTTAAATGTCTAACACCTTTGGGATAAATACGTAGAATATCCTTATAAGAATTCATGACGAGATACGATATATAAAAGAGAAAAATGCCAATATGGTGAAGTACGTTTTATCATATAAATAAAGCACAAGAAAAGTGTCTACTTACAATGTAGCTGCAATAAACAGGCAGGAGTGAACGGGGAGTATTTCAATAGCCTGATAAAGAACGATTCGTTCGAACGCGTTGGAAGACTTTAAGACTTAGTGAGCTGATTCTATCACATCCTACAGTACCCCCCTCTGAAGTAGCTATTACTGATTATCTTGGTGTTGGACCGCCGACCGAGTGAGTACTCCCGAGGTGGAGTGAGTACGGGCAGCATAGAGTACAGCCCGATCTATTGCAGTGGAACTGACTTTGTGCTACTATCCTCCTTTAATAAGAGGGTTATTGCTTACCTGGGACCTACCCCATTTTACCCTTCGGCGCCACTGGTGACTGAGCCACAGATCGATGGGCTGGAGCGCCCTGTGGCAGATGTGGAACCCTTCATGGCGGAGACCCATGATATACCAGATGACATCTAGTAGATGCGATTCGGCTGGTTGGTGCTTGGGTAATTTGTCCCTTGGAAGCTTTTAATTCATCCTTGATGTACGCAGTTTACTTACCATTTATTGTGCCTCACATTATATATTTTTAATACACTATGAGCGTTGTGTGCAGTTTTTTTGTGTTTTTTATGTAAGGATACAATCTTTTCTGTGACTGCAGCAGAGGGGCTGGTGGTGTCAGGAACTCCTCTCAGGTGACACACTGTGTCCATAAGCACTGAAGTTTTCTTGGTTGAAAGTAAACTACATAGTCCAAATAGCCTTGAATAAGGTTTTACAGCACAGGCAGGAGAATGAAATGTCCTTACTTCAGACAGAAAGGGAGATCTATTCAGAGACACTCACCCTACACGTTTCGTCTGTGAAAGACTTCAGTGAATGCTCCAGATGAAGTCTTTCACGTGTAACCTTTTTTGACGTACAGTACTATTCATTACCCTGGTAGCACACACCAATAATAGCAAAATAGTTATTAACAGTGGTTTGAGCGGTGTACCCACTCATTATCTACTTGTACCAGGTACAATGATGCAATTTTACCAGGTGTAAGACCTAGTGACTGATTTGCGTAGATAAATTGTAATAACTCATATGTTACACATATATTGTATCCAATTGTGTCTAAAAAAACCTCCTTCTAGGGGCGCGCGCGGACCACACTTGGCACTAATTGCCATTCCTGCAGGTCCCGCCTCCAGGCTTCAATCGCGCAGTGACGTTAACATTGCGCAGCATGCAACCGCTATGCGCGCCCCCGCGCATGTGCGCAGATGCTTCCTCACTCTTCTGTGTAATGGGATACACCTGTGCTGTTTCCAGCAGCCAACCACAGTCCAGCTTACTCATGAGTATGCATCCTCCTCATTGGACTATCTTCCCTACACAGTATATGCTCAGCCTGCCCTCTTGCACATTGCTGTGTTCACTATAGTCCTGACTGCTGTCTGTGTCTAGCCTTGTCCAGGGTTCTTGACCCTGCTTGCTTTTGGATTCTGTACTTCTCCACTCCTGACCCGGCTTACCAATGATAATCCGCACCTCTCCGCTCCCGACCTTGGCTAAGTACCTGCAACAATCTGTACCTCTCCAATCCAGACCTTGGCAAATATCATTAACTATCCTGACTTATCCAACACCAACCCGGCTACCTCAACCAATCTAAACTCTAGACACGCCCACACAGCTGTGACTTGGTGTTTATCTAATCCCCACCTCGGCCTCGCAGACACGCCTTGTTTGTGGTGAGCACACGATTACAAAATTTTATATACACTATTATGTTTAGTTGTTGTTTTTCATTTTTAGTTTGCCCATTCATTACCATTGTGGCAATCTATGCCCATATTGTAATTATATTTGTAAAGAGATTTGTAGTTTTTTGTGAGAAAGATCCCTAAATATTTCAATCTTACAGAATTCCAATGGTAATTGAAATTTAATTTGATTATTTTTACCTCAATATCTGATAAAGTTAAATTTAGTGCTTCTGGTGGCCGAATTAATTTTATAGCCCGAATGCAAACCAAACCCCAAAAGCTCTTCTTATAAATTGGGAAGAGAAGTCAGGGGATTAGAAATTGTCAGAATAATATCATCCGCAAACAAATATAATTTGACGTTTTCCTGGCCTATCTTAATACCCTATATATTAGGGTTCTTCCTAATTTTAATTGCAAGCGGCTCTTTTCTTAATGCAAAAAAGCAAAGGAGATAATGGGCAACCCTGCCCAGTGTAATTTGTGATTTTAATTTTGGTTAACTCCCCACCTGGCATTTAAAAAAAAGCTGTTAGGGCATCATATAAGGCATGGACCCCTTTTAAAAGTTGACCGGAAAAACAAACTCTTGCATTGTTTTATCCAGATGTAAGGGGCGCCGCATCCCTTACATCCCACAATGCCCCTCTCCTCCCGGGGTCCTCGTGTGTCTGCATCTCCCGTCGCAGAGGCACGTGAACGCCGTGCCAGGATCGGCATCCCCTCCCGGTCAGTGGTGACCCAAGCTCCGGCTGCGCGTTGTGAACGCCGCCGGGGCAGACCGCCGCGCACACCAGCACCTCCTGGCAGTTGCCCTAGCTCTGATCCGCAGTCACGGGCGTGCGCACGCATACTGCTGCTCTCACTAATCTCCTGGAATCCTCAGCACCTGCCCTGCACCCAGCCTCGGCCTATCAGCGGTCCACTTACCTGTGACCTCACCACCAAAGGATTCTCATTGGCTCTTCACCAGTATTTAGTTCAATCAGCCCTAGGCTGATTGCTGAGCATAGTTAGTCCTTAGTTGTGCTTGCTACAAGCCACTTATCTGTTTCGTCTTGTCTCCTTATACTTAGACCCCAGCATTGTATCCGGACTCCTGACCTCTGGCACCCTTGGACCTCGGCTCACCCATTGACTTCTGCTCTCTCCTATCCTCGACCCTGACTTCGGACTCTGACTACTCTCGACTTCTCCAATCCTGATACGGCAGGTACCTCCTACGATCCTACACTCTCCTGCCTGGACCTGAAAACCCACAACCACGAGTTGCGCACCCCGGACCCGGCTTCGCGGCCTCGGTCAGTGTTTTCATATCCCCACCTCAGCCTTGTGGTCCAGTCCTGGTTTGTGGTGAGCATACACGTAAAGAAAAACCCGCACTGCTGGTGTTGAACCTGGTGAGGTGCTAACTGGGTGAGGACATAATAGTGTAATTAAAGAGAAAAAGAACCCAGTTTCCTAGCACTCCTTCCACAACAAATGTATAATGATAATATAAAATTACTTTATATAACTAATGAATAAAAAAAGGGGTGTTAAAACGTAATAAATACCTATAGTAACAGCACGTGACTGTATCGGTTGTAACCCACCCGGATCTAGGTGGTAGATATGGTATGATCCCTAATAGATATTCGGGATCAATAGCTATATTTTATAGCTACCTGTAATGCAGGAAAGGAGTCAGAGAAACCCCACTTAAGAGACTGTCTCTCTATGTGAGTGTATCGTGGCGTGTAGTGCGCTCTAATGGATACACTCTAATATCTGGTATATTGCGTAGGTTGACCTAAATGTATCTACCCCGATAGAGATTGCACTGTTGCTATATAATCACCAGCGTTGACAAGGTTAAATCTCTATAGAGGACACAAATTGCCCATACTATTCTGCGCAGACTAAAGTCAAGCACTAAAGTGTGATAATGCAGTATCAGAAGGCTAAGGCATCTACATGTAGTTACCATACACCTTGGAGGTGATGTAAGCCCAAATAGGCACTCCCTCACTACTGTCAGTATGGTGTGGGTAATTGTAAGATGTTTTTGTATAGCATCTAATAGTTCAGATAGATAAAATCTAAAATGCCACATATGCACACTCTCAGCACATTTGTAGTCACCCTTACAATTGCAGAATGGTATACTGCGTAGGTGGTGGGGGTAGTGTGAAGACACCCCCCCCACGTATGAGAGGGTGGGTATGGTGGTAGCACTGACTACTAGGGCTAATTACATGCACATGAGCAGCTGGGAGGCTGCTCATCAATGAGGAGATACACTAGCTAGCAAATACAGCCAAATGTGGTGGGGTACACAGGTTAATATAGGATGAGGTCAATACCCTAACAAACCCCTCCCCCCCTTCCCTCAGAGTATTGAGCAATATATATGCACTCAATGATAGCGTGGGGACCGGTCTGACTGGTAATCGCATAGTCCCTACTCAGCACTGATCCTGGTTATATCAGTGCCGATGTGCTCGAGGACATGCCTGTCTGTAAGGTGGGTTTAGCAAAGACTCCTTGAAAGCATAGAGAGTCGCGGCGGTACTGGTATACAGCCGCGATCCGTGTCAACAAGCACAGCTAGGGAAGCTGAATTGCGGTAAGGCGGATCAATATCCTTAGACTCTAATGTTTAAATAAACAAGCTTCCCGCGTGTGCAGAGAGAGAACTGCCGACGCGCTTTCACGTGTTAAAAAACGCTTCTTCAGGGCACTAGGGGGAGGTCCCTGCGTGTGGAGGTGGGTTTTTATAGTCAACGTGAATTTTCTGTTGTCTCACTTAAACCCCTTCATCACTGCTGCATAACAGATGTAATATCCCACTTCCAGATGCACTAGTTGTGGTATGCAACCAAGTCTGCCTTGTTGCCAGAGACAATGTGTCCTAGACTGTTGCAAATTTGTCAATCCTAATGCAAAAGTATACTGGACTGAATAACTATGGCTATGATGTGTTGATATGTGATGCTTAACTGTCATAATTGCTCACATAGGCTATGGGGTAGTGCTGTATGTCAGATTTGATATTCATTAAATTTTGATTGGTTAATCACTAATAGTGATGAGTATGTCTTTGACTATACCTCTTGTATATACACTGTGTTCCTCAATTTGAGTGTGAAAAATATATATATAGATAAAAAATATATGATAAATGATATTTAGAACAAAGTGTGTCATTTTTATCAAGTTGTTGAAATTATGAATATTGTGAGATATATTTCTTTGAATGTAGGTTTTGGACGTGGGTCTAATACTAAATTATATCTATGAGAATATTGTTAAATACACGGGAGTTTATCCAGGTATCCCTATTCAGGGATGGACACATGTTTTGGGGTTGAAATGAACAGAGATTGTTGGATTTATAATGAAGGGGCTGAACACAAACCCTCATTCAGTCCCCATGGGCTCAGTGTTCCTAAGGTATATACCCCTTGATTCAATCTTCAATGTTCATTGTCCAGTCCCCGCGTCTAATTCCTGGGTAAATTGGTCTATCCCCATAAAGTGTGATAGCTTTTGGGTCACCCGGTTGACACCTATTAGCATGGGTAGCCACAGGGGTATCCAGTTTATACGGATGAACCCACATGTTCTAGTATCCGTATCTTTAGGGGGCGACGGGTCTTTCCCACGTACTTTTTCCCACACTTGCATGTTCCCATGTAAATCACTCCTTGTGTATTGCAGTTTATAAATTTGCGTATATCATATTGTTTCGTATTGTTGTGATTACTGAATGTTTTTGAAACTGTTATATACTGGCAAGCCTTACATCTTTGGCAATGAAGTTTCCATTTACACGGGTGGTAACCATGTGGCCCTCCGGTGTTGCCACAGTGTAGTGGCTATGGACCAAATGATCTCTCAAACTTTTGGCCCGTCTGCTGACCATTGCTGGATAGGGTGGTATGAGTCACGAAGGTCTTCGTCCGCCTGAGTATGTGCCAGTGTTTCTGTAAGACTTCCCTAGCCACCCTCCATTGTTTATTGAAGGTCCTATGAATCTCACTGTTCTTTGTTCTGGCTGCATTCTCTTTTCCATAACCAGCTCTGATCTAGCTTTCTGCTTAGCCCATTTGTATGCTCTTTTATACTGTTTTGACTGTATCCCCTTCGGTAAATCTGTCTTTCATGTCCCTTGCCTTTCTTCAAAGTCTTCGTCCTTACTGCAATTTCTCCTTAAGCGAAAATTGCCCCACCGGTATTCCCTGATTAATGATTTTGGTGATGGCTACTAGCTAGGAGTATGCGTGGTGGCTTGTCTTTTTGCGATAAATGTTGTTTCCAGATTGCCTTGTCATCCTTTGTGATCAATAGGTCAAGGAAGCAGATTTGGCTGTGAACTGTATTCAAGGTCGGGCGAGGTTGAGGTCATTCTTGTTTTAGGATTTCTATAAGTGTTTTAACAGCCTCACTCCCCCCCACACTATCAGCACACACAGAGATTTAACCTTGTCAACCTGGTGATATATATGCAACCAGTGCAATCTCATCCGGGGTAGATACATTTAGGTCTAACTTACGCATTATATACCAGATATTAGAGTGTACATTAGAGCGCACACACGCCACGATACACTCACATAGAGACGTCTCTTAAGTGGGCTTTCTCTGACTCCTTTCCTGCATTACAGGTAGCTATAACAATAGCTATTGATCCCGAATATCTTATCAGGGATCATACCATATCTACCCACCTAATCCGGGTGGGTTACCAACAGATCAGTCACGTGCTGTTCTATGGAGTATTTAATTACGTTTTACACCCCTTTTTTTATTCATTAGTTATTAATAAAGTAATTTTAATATTATCATTATACATTTGTGTGAAGGAGTGCTAGGAAATGGGTTCG
>WSYH01006958.1:0-35247 GCA_036426205.1 Ascaphus truei
CGTCTACTGTTCTGGCTTTTACTCCCGGCAGATTCAATCCTCCCCTTCCGTCGCGCGCACGCGCCACTATGTCCACCTCCACTGCCGCCAATGTACTTGTTCCCCCCACACCTGTCCTGCATCCTGCCTCAGCCTATCAGCGCTCTACCTTCATCTGACATCACCGATGGGAGCTCTCATTGGTTCCTATCAGTATATAGTGCTACCAGCCCTGAGCTGATTGCTGAGCATAGTCAGTCTCTAGTTGTGCTTGCTACAAGCTACTTCGCAGTCTGCTCTTGTCTTCCGTTACAGACCCTTGTTTGAATCTGGACTCCCGATCTCTGGCACCCTCGAACCCCGGCTCGCCCTACGGACTTCTACATTCTCCTCTCCTCGACTTTGGCTTTGGAAACCGACTACTCTTGATCTCTCCGACCCTGAATCTGGCAAGTACCTCTACCACTCTAAACTCTCCTGTTCCGAACCAGGCTATCCACACGACTCTGCTTACCGGACCCGCTCACGCGGCTGTAGGGCGGTGGTTTTCCTGTATCCCCACCTCGGCCTCGCGGTCCAGTCCGGTTTGTGGTGAGCACTCCTATAGTCCCGTGACACTCTACAACCGGTACCGGCAAGTATTGTCTACCTTACTACACTTGGCCTGGCAACACTTTATACCACACTCCGGACATGCTCCCTTTGCTGCGGGTGCGTGTATTACCACTTCCCCCTTCAGCTCAGGGGACGGGTCTGGTCTGCGGGCAGCACCGGCGTAACATTATGTTGAGCCCACAAGACGCAGACCAGACCGAACTTCAACAGTTTCTTTCCAATCTGCTTCAGCAAAACCAGGCCATGGCGGATCAAATTGTGGCACTTACACGCCATGTCGCAGTACTCTCAGACCGAGTACCGACCGCGACCTCGCCAGATGTAAGCCCCCACTCCGCAAGCGCAGTTAGCAGCTCCGATGTAAGGATTCCTCCCCCCAAGCCTTTTGCAAGTGAACCGCAAGAATGTAGGGGTTTCCTAAACCAGTGTGAGGTACAGTTTGAAATGGCCCCCCATCTCTACAATACTGGTCGCAAGAAGGTAGCCTACATTTATAACCTCCTCACTGGCAGCGCCCTAGCTTGGGCTTCCCCGGTTTGGGAGCGACGTTCTGATCTTACCCAAGATTACCCGGCATTTAAAGCAGAGTTCCAACAAGTATTCGATTCCTCCTCTCGTCGGTAGATGGCATCTGTTTCTCTTCTCCAGATCACTCAGGGACGGCGAATGGTGACACAGTATGCTGTGGAATTCCGGACTCTAGCAGCCGAGACTAACTGGGGACAAGAGGCTCTCGTCTACGTATTCTGGCAAGGCCTGGCAGATCCCATCAAGGATGAACTCTCTCGCCAATCCAGGCCGGATCAATTGGAGGTCCTCATTGATTTGGCCGTCCGAGTGGATCAACGTATCCAGGTACGCCGCTCAGAGCGTCAGCGCACTCGCTTCCATAACTTTCAGGTTCCGTTCTCCAGTACTCCCAGCAGCACTCCTGCTCCCCCAAGTTCTACCACAACTCTTCGTCCTGCACTGAAGTTGCCAGAGCCAATGCAATTGGGGGTAAAACGCATCCGCACACCGATACGGCAGTTGAGCCACACCGGGGGATTGTGTTTCTACTGCTGGTCCATGGAGCATCTGGTTCGGGAGTGTCCACTGCGTCCGGGAAACGGGAACACCCAGTGAGTACAGAGGGGCTCTCTCTGGGTGTAATGTCTCCACGTCCCCTTCATAAAGGTGAACTCCCTAAGAAACTTACATTTCCAGTCTCCCTTTCAGGCGATAAGTTCCAGACTTCTACCGCCGCTTTCATTGACTCAGGAGCTGGAGGAAACTTCGTGGACCTTGAATTCGCCAGGTTAAACCGCATACCGCTCGTGAGGAAGAAGGTTCACATCGCACCCGTCGTGGGGAGAGAAGGGACTTCAAGAGACAGAAAGAGAAAAAACACACTAGAGGAAAAAGAGGAGGTAGAAAGGGGAGGAAAAATCATGAAGCATTAAAAGGTGATCACACTAACATTTTTAATATTAGCAAATACCCCATCACAGCTAAAGAAAGATCATTACTATCTAAGGGTCTTTCCTTTGCCCCTGTCTCAGGTCCTAATAGTTTTAAACTATATGTGGACGTGCAAAGATATGTTAGAAAACTTTGTCTTAAAAAATATTTCAATAAAGATGCAGTTTCAAGACTTGATCCCAACTCTAATTTACCCATTAATCCAGCACCTGTTACAGGTTCCAAATTTAAAAACCCTTCCACTTTTTTTCCCAGATTCGTAGGCGGCCCCTTTGTCAATACATTTGCAAAGATGGTGTCCGACGATCTGGAAACACAAAGTCGTCAATTTAAGATCAAACGAGACAATCTTTCTATTGAAGAAAAGGGAATTCTGCGTGCACTTGGAGAGAATGATTCCATCGTTATCAAATCTGCTGACAAGGGAGGGGGGTTGGTAATCATGGACAGGGATTTCTATATTGAGGAATCTTTGCGTATCCTGGGAGATAGGTCCACCTACCAACCCCTCTCCTCAAATCCCACGGAAACATACCAAAAACAATTATTGACATTTTTAAATACAGGGCTTGATCATCAGATCCTAACAAAACAAGAGTTCGAGTTTTTATATAATCCACACCCCATCATTCCAATATTTTACATTATACCAAAAATTCATAAAAATCTACAACATCCACCAGGTCGCCCTATAATATCCGGTATTCAATCACTCACTTCCCACTTATCCCAATATATAGATCATCATCTTCAACCGCACGTTAATCAGCTCCCATCTTATCTTAGGGATACTACCCACATACTGCAGACCCTCAACGACACTCAATGGCAGTCACATTATCATCTGGTAACAGCAGATGTTACCTCACTGTATACAGTCATTGACCATGGTCAGGGTTGTGATGCTGTTGGCCGTTTCCTGGACTTAGATTCTTCAGTTACAGATTCATTTAAAACATTTTTAATTTCAAGCATTCAATTTATACTAACTCATAATTATTTTAATTTTAATAACTCTTATTATTTGCAGGTATGTGGCACCGCTATGGGTACCAGGTTTGCTCCCAGCTATGCCAACCTATTCATGGGCAACTGGGAAAATCAATATATCTGGTCAGGTTGTCCCTTTGGAGCAAGCCTGGTACTCTGGCGGCGCTACATAGATGACATCATTTTCATTTGGTCAGGCTCAACTCAACAATTGGAACTTTTTCAGCTTTATATGAATGACAATCCTTTTAATTTAAAATTCACTTTTAATTCTAGTAACACATCCATTGAATTTTTAGATTTGGTCATTTATGTTATGAATAATAAATTACATACTAAAACATTTTTCAAGAAGGTACAGGCAAACAATTATTTACATGCCAACAGTCATCACAACCCCACATGGATCAACAACATCCCCAAAGGTCAGTTTACCAGATTGAAGCGTAACAATTCAACTACTGAAACTTTCCATCAGCAGGCACATGATTTAAAAGATAAATTTATTAGCAGAAACTATTCCTCCAATAACTTAGATCGAGCTATTTATGAAGTAGATCAAATTGATAGAAGTACTCTTCTACAATATAAACAAAAAAATAAAAACAGTTCTTCTATAAATATTCCGTTTATTACTCAATACAATCAGATGGCTCCGGCCATCAAACAAACTTTATACAAATACTGGCCAATTCTGAGAAAAGATAGGGACTTGGTAGATCTTTTACCCCTAAATCCAAAGATAATATTTACTAAAGCTCGGAATATTGGCCAGAAACTAGCTCCCAGTTGTCCTTTAACTCGCCAAAAGATTTGTAGTAATAAAACAATAAATGGATATGTTCCTTGTATTTCCTGTACAGCCTGCAAATTCAGTAGTAGAAGTGTTACGTTCAAATCAACAATTACAACAAAAGTTTATAATATCATACAGTTAATTAATTGTAATACAACAAATGTGATTTATCTCCTTGAGTGTCCTTGCGGTCTACAGTATGTGGGTATGACAACTAGGCCCATCAAACGCCGATTCTATGAACACATATACAATATCAAAAAAGGTTTGATTACTCACAGCGTTTCTAGTCATTTTCTCCAGGTGCATGGTAGAAGCCCCGTAGGTCTGAGATGCACTGCCATAGAAGCGATCACACCAAATTGGCGTGGAGGTAATACTACATTGCAATTAGGGAGACGCGAATCCTTTTGGATTTACGAACTCTGGACTTTGGCTCCACAAGGCCTTAATGTTGATTTTGACCTTAAACCATTTTTGTTGGATAAATGAACATTATCACACTTCTTTAAATATATCACATAGCAACATGTTTACAGTATGTATATTTTCACTACACATATTACTTCCATTATATTATTATTCACCCACTTATTAGTCACATTATGTACATATTATTAATGATTTAATCCACACGTTTTAAGTTATGTATTGTTTTATAAGTCAAAACACACAAATCTCCTATTTTTTGTCATTAATTGCTTGACATCATTATTTTACACTTTTTATCTAATCAAACACTTGATTAGTTACTTAAAGGTAGTCACTGTAGGTTCATTAGCAACATTGATGCAGTATATCAACATGCTTCTCCTAGACAGTGCATCTCATTCAATATGGATTGCCTCCAATATTGCATATTTGGTCAATGTTTATTCTCTCCTGACACCATATATTGCATGCTGTCTATCTCTAATGGTTTCAACAATAACACCAATAATGATGATTTGCATCATCATAGTGCATTTGGATCATAGGTTTTTAATGTTTAAATGTGTTTCTATTTGTGTATATGTTTTCATTTACTTATAACTTTTTGTGTATATGAGGTTACTATGTATCTGCTAACCAATAGGTTTTAGCATTTTCCGTGATGTTGCTGACACATGCAGCAGTATTGAATTTGTACTACTGCGCATGACCGGGACTCTATTATGGCACATGTACCTTTAAATTCATCCCATAAATAAACGGACACACAGGGACTTCTTTATTCAATTTACCCCTGAGGAAGGAGGCAGCAGCTTCCGAAACGCGTTGGGTGGTCCCCAATATCCCTGCGTTGCCAGCAGCTGCCGTTACCTATTGCCAGCCCTGCCGTGTGGCTCTGTGACTAAAAAGCACTTTTGAATTTGCCGCCTTGGGAGTGTACGCGACCGCGAGAAGCAGGGGATTTGGAGACACCATCCACACTGAGTCGGGCACCACTGCGCATGCTCAACTCACAGACAGTGATTCCCTGCCCCTGCTACAGCGTGGACGAACGTGTGCCTCCAATACTACATCTATACACGTGGCAAACACCGGGAATCGACCGGTTGAGGTGGGAGCTGTGCCTGCAGCTGTGAGAGAGGATACTCTCTTTAAGTATCCACTGCGAAATTACATCTTGGCTCCGGTAAGCGGGCAATTCAGCTGGATATCGAACGGGTCCTATACTTTGTCCATTTGTGCTATAATGCACTGTATTTCATATATGTATTAAATTTATTATTTTAGTTCAGTGTGTGGTTCAGCAACATTGCTATTTGTTGTTTGTCTGTTTGTTTGATGTATGTCCTAAAAGTATTACACTATGTATTTCTTTTTCTTTTTTCATATTTGAATCACGCCGGCTGAGATCATCTCTTCATCCCATCTGGTTGTATATTTAATTACTCATTCATTTTTTATACATTTGGTTATATGTTGAGCGCCATTGATACCCATTTAGTACCATTACTCTTGTCTGACCAGGGGTCAGAAGTGTATCTAGGCTGCTACACCCCTTTTCTGTTTTAATTATTTATTATATTTAGAGCACAGGTTCTGTTAGGATTCATTTTACTGTTAGCGCTACCTATTGTTTTTTATTGTGTTATAATTGTTAGACTTATTCTTTCTTTTGGATAATACATCCACATTGTGTGTTTTTTCAATAATAATCTTGGAATATAATTATGATTAATACCCCTGTTTCATCAAGAGGGTTGCACATGTGTTTTTAAATTTGGTATAGGAATATACTTTTTTTTTTTTTTTTCAATAACTAGATAGAATTTTTCACTTTGTGTACTGTATAAATGTTTTTGCTGACTGCAGAATATTAGTCTTTTCTCTGTCTTATATGTATATCTTTATTTATTTTTTTGTACCTTGTGGCATTCAGTATTGGGAGCTGCGTGTGTTCATTCACCTGATTGCCTTGTGCACTGTGTGGATGCGCACGTATGCTGTCAGTATGTTATGCCGGAGTAGCCCGCAGACCAGACCTGTCCCTAGAACTGAGGTGGCAGGTATGAATACACACGCCGACAGAGCGAGGGACGTGTCCGGGTTGTGGTATTAGATGGTGCCAGGCCAGATGGGGTGTATTGCGTGAATACTTGCCGGTACTGTTTTCCCAGAAGAATGGTCGTGAAGTTGCCGAGATCAGGGGTAGGAGACGTATGGAAGGATCGAGATGAGTGCCGTGGTCGAAGGGAGCCAGAAGGTACGTAAACAGTAACAATCCGAAGTCGAGATCCAAAGGGGGTAGTCTGCCAAGCCGCGTCAAAACCGAGATAATCAAAGAACAAGCACTGTGAAACACCCATACAAAAACTATGACGAGCGAGGAAGCACAGAACAGAGAGGGTATATAAAGCTTTAACAGCCAACCAGGAGAGGGGGCGTGCCTGGAGGAGCCCAGGGAGCTTCAGTGCATTGGATGCTGTTCTTATAGCTCAGGTGACACTCAGCAAGAGCCAGATTGTAACTGTGCGGTGTTTGGGGGTGCAGCCTGAGTGGGGATAAGTTCAAGGGCTTTTGTGTGTGCACTGTAAGTCCGACGTGCGCATGAGAGGAAGCAACGTGGAATGTGCACGTGCACGCGGGGAGGGCGATACCGCGCCGATGGCTGCGGTGCAGAGCGTGGAGGAAGTACCTCGTGGAGTGTCCCACCATGCCGAGGGGTAAGTACTGAAGCTGAAGGGGGCTTGCGTGGTTGTAGTGGACTCAGTCAATTGGAGGGTTGTTCATCTGCAACCAAGGTAGGCCGAGGGTTTCCGGCGTACCTTGGGCTTGGATGGTGTCAAGGACCAGGGTCTCACTGTGGGAGTAGGTAGATAGGAGGAGAGGTACATCTGTAGCGAGATAAAGGCTGGAGACAGCGAATGTCCGTCAATCCCAACCAAGGCAATAGGTTGGGCGTTCTTTGTGACGATAGCTTATCACAGGGTGTAATTTAAACAAATAACTGGGTTTGAACTGAACGATGCTTAGATATAATAAAGTATATTTATTCCTTTGGATAGGTGAACACACGAAATAATAGAGTAACAGACAAGAAGTACACTTACTTTGGGGATGGGGGATGAGAAGTATGTAGCATAGCAATTCTCTCGCAATCAGGTAACAATTTAGATGATATCAGAAGACAAAGGATAAAGGGCGGACAACAGTTTATAAACCTTTTGTAACCCTATCCTTAACATTAAGTACAGGTGATTGGTCTTCAATTACCTCTAGCCACTCAATAACGTGGGAACACATTTTGATACATGCCCCCCTGCTAGCTGGTACATGGTAGAACTCTGGGGTCTCATTTCTGTAGCCCCTCATCTGCATCAGGAATGCCAGCTAGTCTACAAGATTGGATTCCGGGCAGGATATTCTTTGTTGTAAGGTGTTAAATGGGACACTTAAAGACTGGTCTGGTTTGAGTAATCTCCGCCCTCATGTAAACAGTGGAGGTGACAAAATCCTTTGAACAATACTTAAGTCCTAGACATTGGGTCGCCTCTCTGGCCATATGCTACCCTGGTATGCAAAGGAATTTCCTCTGGATTTTATCCCTGCTTTGGGACACAGTATAAAGATAAAACATGAACATATTAAAATATCCGGTTCCGTTGGGCCCAGTCAGTCCAAACTTCCCAGTTCTCAATGCCGGAACTGGAACACCCTATGGTCCAATTTGCGACTTGCTACGACCTTCGGAACCAACGTTACACAAATACACCTTAAACCGTTTCCTATTTTAATACTAAAAACTCCGCTGTAAATTAAATCACGGTTTTTCACTAAATCCCAATTGAAAACAACGGGCTCCGCCGCAATAGGCTTTCAATGGCAAACCGCCGCTGTTGGCGGCTATGGGAATCCGCCGCCGTAGACTTTCAACGGGGTGACGCCGCCGTTGAAGTCAATGGGGGTTTTCCGCCATAGCCGGTCAATGGAGATTGGCCGCCATTGGAGTCTATGGGAAAAGTCCCGAACTTTCAAGGGGGTCCATACTCCATCGGGTTGGTCCAAGAGGGTCAAGGATGGTTCTGCAGCGATGCCGGAGCAGTGACTACATATACCCCAAACCCTGATCCTCTGGACCCTCCAGAACCAGAGCTATGCATTCCCAAATTTCAGCTTTTGACACTCAGCCGTTTTCCTGAGCTGTTTCTGCCGTCGCCATTGGAACCTATGGCGCGACCCGCTCTTCTTGGTTCGACCCTTATCGGGGGTCCATGATACGGTGACCGGTTGTGCTCGAGTGGGGGGAGGTCTAGGAACCAGGGGCAAAAATAATTTTTTTCCTAGGTGCTCTAGAACTGTTTATTCCCACGCCACTTGTCGTTGAACTTGACTGTTAAGTGTCAGGAATCGGCGTTCTCCACGCTCCCCACACAGAGCACCCCCTTCCCGCAGGGAGCCCCTGGACACACAAAACAAACCTGCCTTACCGGCCTCCACGGCTCCTCGCCCCTTCCCCGTCGCGGGATCACTCCCCTCGGCGGTTCCTCTGCTCAGCGCCGGGCGCACCCACGCCCTCCAGCACGCACACCTGCACGCACACCTGCACCATCCACTGGTTCGGTTCACGCGCGTACACGAGTTATGGAGCACGCTCAGTCTGCACACTCTTCTTCCCGTCCCCCGGACCTCAGGCTCCGCCCCCGCACACTGCACGGGCATACTCAGGTTACCAACAAGACTCACCTGGCCTGTTATGCCTGCACCAATCTGCAGTGTCTCCTGTAGCTCTTCCTGTCCCGCCTCCGTTCCTAATTGGACCTTCCTGCTTTATTTAGCTCCTCTCTGCTCTCAGTCTTTGCTCGACATAGTCTCTGTATGGAAGTACTTCTGGATTCTCTCACTGTTTTCACAGGTTCTGACGCGGCTCGTACGACTACCCCCTCTGGCTCTCGAGCCCGTCACACCTTGGACAACGCTCACTCTGGTAACCCCTTGAACACGGCTTGGACAACGACCTATCTCCACACTCCACTCCCTGACTTCGGTGAGCCATCCTTCACTCTATTTCTACAACCGGTACTGGCAAGAATTGTCTACCTTACTACACCTGGCCTGGCAACGCTTCATACCACACTCTGGACACGCTCCCTTTGCTGTGGGTGCATGTATTACCACTTCCCCCTTCAGCTCAGGGGACGGGTCTGGTCTGCGAGCAGCACTGGCGTAACATTATGTCGAGCCCACAAGACGCAGACCAGACCGAACTTCAACAGTTTCTCTCCAATCTGCTTCAGCATAACCAGGCCATGGCGGATCAAATTGTGGCACTTACACGTCAGGTCGCAGTACTCTCAGACAGGGTACCGACCGTGACCCCGCCAGATGTAAGCCCCCACTCCGCCAGCGCAGTTAGCAGCTCAGATGTAAGGATTCCTCCCTCCAAGCCTTATGCAAGTGAACCGCAACATTGTAGGGATTTCCTAAACCCGTGTGAGGTGCAGTTTGAAATGGCCCCGCATCTCTACAATACTGATCGCAAGAAGGTAGCCTACATTTATAACCTCCTCACTGCCAGCGCCCTGGCTTGGGCTTCCCCGGTTTGGGAGCGACGTTCTGACCTTACCCAAGATTACCCGGCATTTAAAGCCGAGTTTCAACGAGTATTCGATTCTCCCGCTCGTCGGGATATGGCATCTGTTTCTCTCCTCCAGATCACTCAGGGACGGAGAATGGTGACACAGTATGCTGTGGAATTCCGGACTCTAGCAGCCGAGACTAACTGGGGACAAGAGGCTCTCGTCTCCGTATTCTGGCAAGGCCTGGCAGATCCCATCAAGGATGAACTCTCTCGCCAATCCAGGCCGGATCAATTGGAGGTCCTCATTGATTTGGCTGTCCGAGTGGATCAACGTATCCAGGTACGCCGCTCAGAGCGTCAGCGCACTCGCGTCCATAACTTTCAAGTTCCGTTCTCCAGTACTCCCAGCAACACTCCTGCTTCTCCAAGTGCTACCATACCTCTTCGTCCTGCACTGGAGGTGCCAGAGCCAATGCAATTGGGGGTACAACACATCCGCACACCGATACGGCAGTTCCGCCATGCCGGGGGATTGTGTTTCTACTGCGGATCCATGGAACATCTGGTTTGGGAGTGTCCACTGTGCCCGGGAAACGGGAACACCCAGTGAGTACAGAGCGTCTCTCTCTGGGTGTAATGTCTCCACGTCCCCTTTCTAAAGGTGAACTCCCTAAGAAACTTACATTTCCCGTCTCCCTTTCAGGCGATAAGTTCAAGACTTCTACCGCCGCTTTCATTGACTCATGAGCTGGAGGAAACTTCGTGGATCTTGAATTCGCCAGGTTAAACCGCATACCACTCGTGAGAAAGAAGGTTCCCATCGCACTCGTCGGTATCGATGGACGTCCTCTTACCCCGGCCCATATCTCCTTAGAGACGGCTCCCTTGCTTCTGTCCTCACATCTGCACAAGGATATCTTAGTTCTCGATGCCATTCACACTCCTAGGATACCCATCACCCTTGGTCTTCTTGGCTATAGCTTAACAATCCTCTCATTGACTGGACTTTCTCTGCTCCCATTTCCTGGAGGCCGAGGTCAGACGAGACTCATCAACTGCTGGCCAATACCTCTGTTCCCGAAGTTATTCTACCTTCCGTTTACCTAAATTCCGGGACGTTTTCAATAAGGTACAGTCAGACCTCTTGCCGCCACACAGGACTTACGATTGTCCGATCGATCTAGTTCCAGGTTACTCCCTACCCAAGTCCAAGACCTACCCCTTGTCGTTACCAGAATCTCACGCTATGGATGAATATATCCAGGAGAATCTCAATAAAGGCTTTATTTGTCACTCCAATTCCCCAGCAGGGGCTGGGTTTTTCTTCCTCAAGAAAAAGGACGGGTCGTTGAGGCCTTGCATCGACTACAGGGGTTTGAACCACATAACTATTAAAAATCGTTACCCCCTTCCCCTTATTACCGAACTGTTCGATAAATTACAGGGAGCCAAGATTTTTTCCAAGTTGGACCTACGTGGTGCCTATAACCTGGTGCGCATCAGGAATGGGGATGAATGGAAGATGGCCTTCAAAACGCGTAGTGGACACTACGAGTACCTTGTAATGCCTTTCGGCTTATGTAATGCTCCCGCTGTCTTCTAGGATTTCATCAACGACGTCTTTCGTAAGGTACTCAATATTTTTGTTATAGTATACTTGGATGATATACTGATTTTTTCCAAAGATCTCCAGGACCATATACGCCACACCTCCTACATCCTTTCCCGTCTCCGTGAACACAATTTGTACGCCAAACTGGAGAAGTGCACCTTTCATCAGACCTCTACTCCGTTCCTGGGGTACATCATTTCCGATGAGGGGTTTATGATGGACTCTAGTAAACTTCAAGCAGTCACTGAATGGCCAAGACCCAATTCTCTCAAGGCCATACAATGTTTTTTAGGGTTCGCTAATTACTATCGTAAGTTTATACGGAGTTTTTCTACCATTGTGGCACCCCTCACTGCGCTCACCAAAAAAGGAGCTGATCCTTCTGCTTTGTCATCCGAGGCCATCTCCGCCTTCGAGACACTCAAGGAAGCTTTTATATCCGCACCTATTCTCCGTCGTCACAACATTGAATTTCCCTTCGTCCTGGAGGTCGACGCTTCTGATTGCGGCGCTGGAGCCATTCTTTCTCAGAGACCCACGCCACACGATAAGTTACATCCCTGTGCATATTTTTCCAAGAAATTCTCATCCGCCGAGAGGAACTATGACGTGGGTAACAGGGAACTTCTGGCCGTGAAGATGGCTCTTCAAGAGTGGAGACACCTGCTGGAGGGGTCGAAAGAGCCATTTACTATTCTCACGGACTACAAGAACCTTCTTTACATAGAAAACGCTTGACGCCTTGGTCCACGACAGGCTCGTTAGGCTCTTTTTTTTCTCGATTCGATTTTCACCTTTCCTATAACCCCGGGACCAAAAACGTAAAGGCAGACGCACTCTCCCGAATACATTCTTCTGAAGAGAGACCAGAGGAACCTTTGGAGAATATCCTTCCACAAGAGAGGATTCTCGCCACGTCTTCTTTCAAGAATCTTGACAAGATTTTGCACTCCCAGAGACGCATTCCCAAGGACTTTGTCGTTCCCGACAACAAACTTTTCGTACCTTCCAAATTTGTTCCAGAGGTCCTGTCTTGGGTCACTCCTCTAAATCTGCAGGTCATCCAGGATTTAAGAAGACTACTGATCTCATTCGTCGGAATTTCTGGTGGCCAAGGATGTCTCAAGATATTTTGGAGTTTGCCCGCGCCTGCCCCATGTGCGCTCAAAGCAAGACTCTCCATCAAAAGCTGTTACCTCTTCCAGTTCCCGACCGCCCCTGGTCCCACATTTCGATGGACTTCATCGTGGAGTTGCCCAAGTCCAGAGGAAAGAACACTATCTTGGTGGTCGTGGATAGGTTCTCGAAGATGTCCCATTTTATTCCACTTAAAGGATTACCCACCTCCCCCGCCATTGCTGATATCTTTACGGAGCAGATTTTCCGGATTCATGCGATTCCTTTGTCCATTGTTTCTGACAGAGGTTCTCAATTCGTATCCAAATTTTGGAGAACTTTCATCAAGAGATTGGGCATCTCTTCTTCTTTTTCTTCCGCCTATCATCCACAGTCCAATGGACAAATAGAGCGAATCAATAAATCCCTGGAAAAATACCTGAGATGTTTCATATCCGATTCCCAGGATGATTGGGCTCAACTCCTTCCTTGGGCAGAATACGCTGTCAATTCTGCAAAAAACAAAGCCACCCGGGAGTTGCCCTTCTTTATAAATTATGGGTTCCACCCTCCCTGTCTACCCATCTCCAACATTCCTTCTGGAGTACCAGCCATAGATCAATGCATTTCTTCCCTCCAAACCGCATGGTCCAGGATTCAGTCTACCCTTCTCGACTCCTCCCGCAGATCGAAACTACAGGCCGATCCCCGTTGTCGTTCGGCGCACAGTTACAAGCCAGGGGATTTGATATGGCTCTCCTCTAAGAATATCCACCTCAAGGTACCATCTCCAAAATTGGCACCAAAGATCCTGGGTCCCTTCCCTATTTGTGAACAAATGAATCCGGTGGCATTCCGGCTCCAACTACCACACAGTATGAAGATTCCCAATGTCTTTCATGTGTCCCTCTTAAAACCATTCATCACCAGTCACTTCTTTCCGGATCAGACTCGTAAACCGGACCCCATTACTGTCCAAAATAATGAGGAATACGAAGTTCACTCTCTTTTGGATTCTCGCCTATCCAGGGGCCAGCTCCAGTTCTTGGTGGAGTGGAAGGGCTTTGGCCCTGAAGAGAGATCCTGGGTACCTTTAAAGGACATTCATGCCCCAGCCCTTCTTAAGTCCTTCAGGATAAAGTTTCCAGAGAAACCGTTCATGGACCATCCTGAGGCCGTTCCTGATAAGGGGGGTACTGTCAGGAATCGGCGTTCTCCGCGCTCCCCACACAGAGCACTCTCTCCCCTCTGGGAGTCCCTGTACACACAAAACAATCCTGCCTTACCGGCCACCGTGGCTCTCCGCCCCTACCGCCGTCGTGGGATCACTCCCCTCGGCGATTCCTCTGCTCAGCGCCGGGCGCGCCCACACCCTCCCGCACACACACCTGCACCATCCACTGGCTCGGTCCACGCGCGTACATGCGTTACGTAGCGTGCTCATTCTGCACACTCTTCTTCCCATCCCCCGGACCTCAGGCTCCGCCCCCGCACACTGCACGGGCATACTCAGGTTACCAACAAGACTCACCTTGCCTGTTATGCCTGCACCAATCTGCAGTGTCTCCCTTTAGCTCTTCCTGTCCCACCTCCATTCCTAATTGGACCTTCCTGCTTTATCTAGCTCCTCTCTGCTCTCAGTCTTTGCTCGACATAGTCTCTGTATGGAAGTACTGTACTTCTGGATTCTCTCAGTTTTTTCACAGGTTCTGACGCGTCTTATACGACTACCCCCTCTGGCTCTCGATCTCGGCACTCCTTGGACAAGGCTCACTCTGGTAACCCCTTGAACATGGCTTGGACTATGACCTATCTCCGCTCTCCACTCCCTGACCTCGGCAAAGCATACTTCACTCTATCTCTATAACCGGTACCGGCAAGTATTGTCTACCTTACTACACCTGGCCTGGCAACACTTTATACCACACTCCGGACACGCTCCCATTTCTGCGGGTGCGTATGTTACCACTTCCCCCTTCAGCTCAGGGGACGGGTCTGGTCTGCAGGCAGCACCGGCGTAACATTCGGTATCCTTAATAGCAAATGCCTGCAATCAATTACCGAATGACGTAGGCAGCAGATTCTCCCTTTACTCTCACTTCTTTTTGCTTTATGGCTTTTACCAAGAGTTATCAAGGAATTAACCAGATCTCCAAATTTTCCCCAGCCCAATTTTTCTTCTTAATTGCAATAGTTAGATGCATCCCTAGGGCACTGACTTCAAAAACAATAAGCCTCAGTATACTGTAATTAATATATGGCATTAAACCCTTCTGCCCTGATGCACTCCTTGCTTTAATATAACTCACACAAATCTCCCTTAGATGTGAGATTGCACACCCATTCACCATCCTCACTGGAAAGACTTGCTCTGGAACTCACCCCAGCAGGCAGAACCCAACTGTCACTAGCTAACATATGATGGAAGAATGGTGCTCAAAAATACTAGGACCTATATCCTTGTATTAAAGGGAGTAGAGCAAGCACTGGGTAATGATTAATAAATAATCAAAGCACTAAACATATAATGGGGCACTGGAACACCCTGAAGGTGGGGGTATGTGTGCGGAGACACTTCCCCCTCCTCATTGGGTTAGCCCCAGGTAAACGTACTCACGAGATCCCCAGTAGCTCACTCCAAAGATTGCAGCTGTATCCAGGTCAGGACAATCCAAATACAGTGTGTGTGCAGGGCACAGCAAAGTAATGAAGGAGAGCAGGTCTGGCAAAAAATCACTCTTTAATGGAAGCCATAAAATAGAGGGTTGCAGCCCTTCTATGCGTTTCGTGCAGATTGTGCACTTTATCAAGAAGTGTCATACACGATACACAGAACATTTAAATACAGCTGACTGCCGTTTTGGCACCAAACCAATGACGTCACTAATAAAAATTGACCAATGCGCATCGCTCCTCTGACGGCTCCTCTGACGCATGCGCCGTACAACCAGGTCTAGGAGGAACCCCCACCACAAGGCCTAGCCAATCAGCAGCCACAGGGAGTAACACCCACCTGTAGCCTATGACGAGCCAAGCAACACGAGATGAGAGACCCCTCTCCGTCCCGTCGGCCCACGCATGCGCAGAAGAACGAGGCTTAAGCCGATAATAAACTTCCCTCTGTCTTAACAGTTCACGCATGCGTGGATGAATTTAAACACTACTGTGATCTCCCATACTGACAGCATACGTGCGCATCCACAGAGTGCACAAGGCAATCAGGTGAATGAACACACGCAGCTCCCAATACTGAATACCACAAGGTACAAAAAAATAAATAAAGAATTACATATAAGACAGAGAAAAGACTAATATTCTGCTGTCAGCAAAAACATTTATACAGTACACAATGTGAAAAATACTATCTAGTTATTGAAAAACAATTAAAAAGTATATTCCTATACCAAATATAAAAACACATGTGCAACCCTCTTGATGAAACAGGGGTATTAATCATAATTATAATCCAAGATTATTATTGAAAAAACACACAATGTGGATGTATTATCCAAAAGAAAGAATAAGTCTAACAATGATAACAGCTGTAATATTTGTAGCAAATATTGCATACTCCATAGACAATGCAATGAAAACATCTAATGTCAATATCTCTATTATCAGATTCCCAGAGTCTGCCATATAAATCTCAAGTATTACGAAATCAGTCTAACAATATATTTGAGTGATTGCACTCATATGTGTTATGAACGTACACATCACGGTACCATTTCACAAGATGTGGTTTAAGATCAAACACAATGAGAAAATCCACATATGCATAATTTTGAGACACAAACAGTTGTATGTGAAACCATAAGCCTTATGGGGATCATCATATTAACTACACAGTACCATATCTAGTGATAATAACAATAATAATACATATCCCAAAAAGATGTACATTGATGACTGTGACGATGGGGAGGATTTGGCCCGGGATTAAAGGGGTTACACCCCAATTGGCCACCCTCTAACCCCACCAGGGAGACAAGGGGTTAACTGGGCTGAGGCCCAGACCTGTGATTTAACCCTTGTCATAACCTGAAAATGTATATTCCCCTGTTCTCCTGTTTTATTGTTAATCAGTGTCTGCATCACACACACACTGGGATCCATCCGGGAGCACAAGGGTTAATAGTTGTATAGTGATTATAGCCCTTTGTGTAACTTTCCCGCCTTTTCAGGCACCATTTTGCAAGCTCCCATAGGCCTCCAATGGAAATCCATGTATTTCAATGGCGAATCTTGCGGTTGAGTCCTGTTCCTGAGAAGACTAGCAGATGGCGTCCGAGAGGGAGAGCGGCGGTTTCCCATTGAAAGTCAATGGGCTCATTGACTTCAATGGAGAAATCATCGAGAGAGCTTTCCAGGAACGAGTTGGCTGCCGTCCAAACCGCTTAACCGCAAAGCGGATACATTTTCAATAGGAGAGCTTTGATCACTTACAAGTCAAGTTCAACGACAAGTGGCGTGGGAATAAACAGTTCTAGGGCACCTAGAAATAAAATTCTTTCTGTCCCTAGTTCCTAGACCTCCCCCCACTCGACCACAACCGGGTCCCCGTATCCTGGACCCCCGATAAGGGTCGAACCGAGAAGAGCGGGCCGCGCCATAGGTTCCAATGGCGGCGGCAGAAACTGCTCAGGAAAACGGCTAAGTGTCAGAAGCTGAAAATTGGTAATCCATAGCTCCTGTTCCGGAGGGCCCAGCGGATCAGGGTTTGGGGTATCTGTAGCCTTGACCCGCTTGGACCAACCCGACGGAGTATTTACTCCCTTGAAGGGTCGGGACTTTTCCCATAGACTCCAATGGCGGCCAAACCCCATTGACCGGCTACGGCGGAAAAACCCCATTGACTTCAACGGCGGCATCGCCCCGTTGAAAGTCTATGGCGGGGATTCCCATAGCCGCCAACGGCGGCGGTTTGCCATTGAAAGTCTATGGCGGCGAAGCCCGTTGTTTTCAATGGGGATTTAGTGAAAAACCGTGATTTAATTTACAGCGGAGTTTTGTGTATTAAAATGTGAAACGGTTTTAAGTGTATTTGTGTATCTCTGGTTCCTAAGGTCGTAGCAAGTCGCAAATTGGACCATAGGGTGTCCCAGTTCCAGCATTGAGAACTGGGGAGTTTGGACCTGCTGGACCAAAAGGAACCGGATATTTTAATATGTTCATGTTTTATCTATCATACTGTGTTTCAAGGTATGGGTAAAACCCAGAGGAGATTCCTTTGCATACCAGGGTAGCATATGGCCAGAAAGGCGACCCAATGTCTAGGGCTTGAGTATGTTTCAAAGGATTTTTTCACCTCCACTGTTTGTATGAGGGCGGAGATTACTCAAACCAGAGCAGTCTTCAAGTGTTCCATTTCACACCTCACAACAAAGGGTTTCCTGCCAGATATTCCGTGGGGTAGACTGGCTGGCATTCCTGATGCAAATGGGGGATTACAGAAATGAGACCCCAGAGTGCTACTGCGCATGTACCAACTAGCAGGGGGGCAGGGATCAAAATGTGTTCCCATGTTAGTGAGTGGCTGGAGGTAATTGAAAACCAATCACCTGTACTTAAGGTTAAGGATAGGACCACAAAAGGTATATAATCTGTGGTCAACCCTTTATCCTTTGTCTGTTCTATACCATCTTGATTGCTGAGAGAAATGCTATGCACTGTCTTCCTGCCAGAGGTCTTTCATTTCTTTGGTGTCTTGATGACTATGAAGAGTGCTGTATGAACTGCCAGTCCAGATATGACTGCTTCATCATTTCCATTTTAAGTAAGTGTCTATATTTTGCCTGTTATTTGTACATTTTGTGTGTTCACCTTTATCAAGGAATAAATTATATTTTATCATATCTAAGTCTCGTCCCAGTTCAGACCCAGTTATAAATATATATTATCTTTTATATATTTATGTGTGTAACATACAGCCTGCCACAAAGTCACCGTGACAATGACAAAGCAGTAAACAACATAGAGTCCAAATATGACCTCATAATCTCTTAATTAATGGTGTAGTTTACATATCATTTCCGATATTAGATCAAGATTTTGATCAAATGGTGAGTCAACTTAGAGAAGGGATTTTATGTCAAAAAATGATTTATATTCCATTCTATATTAATCCCATCTGGGAATCTTGTTTTTAACATGAAAATCCAATAAGATTCTCTACAGGGTTTTGACTATGTCACCTCCTCTCTCCCGTCTAGTAATTCTCTCTATACCTATGAAGGAAAAATTATTGATGCCCCCCTCTCTACATTCTGAAAAATGTTTAGAAACAGGATGCTGCAAGTCTTTTTTCCTCTGTATTTAAAGGTCCCGATCACTTGACCGCGGAATGTAAACAAAGCAGAGGGATACCGGCACCCCATAAAGGTGTGTGTATGTCGGGAAGCAGGGGGTCCCCGGACCTACAACCAAAGCGGTTCAGCTGCGGAGACCCTTTGCACATCTACAGTATAAATTAAACACACATATAAATAAACACTCATTCCTTACCTTAGCATCAATCAATTAATCCATTTCCTCAAACAATTACAATGCAATACAAATCAATTATACAATTCCCTATTCAATTCCTAAAGCCAAACCATTGCCAAAACAATTCTAATTTAAAGTAACCACCATCATTCTAATATAAGTACCATAAAGAAGCCATTATAATTAACCTGTAACTAAAAACAAATTACATTAATCACAACAATTACAAAATAAAGCAGATAAATACATTAGCCATACATGAAAAGAAAATAAACATTAGCAAAAGAATCAATTATTATCCTTTTTCCAAAGATCTCCAGGACCATATACGCCACACCTCCTACGTCCTTTCCCGTCTCCGTGAACACCATTTGTACACCAAACTGGAGAAGTGCACCTTTCATCAGACCTCTACTCCGTTCCTGGGGTACATCATTTCCGATGAGGGGTTTATGATGGACTCCGGTAAACTTCAAGCAGTCACTGAATGGCCAAGACCCAATTCTCTCAAAGCCATACTACTTTTTTTAGGGTTCGCTAATTACTATCGTAAGTTTATACGGAGTTTTTCTACCATTGTTGCACCCCTCACTGCACTCACCAAAAAAGGAGCTGATCCTTCTGCTTGGTCATCCGAGACCATCTCCGCCTTCGAGACACTCAAGGAAGCTTTTATATCCGCACCTATTCTCCGTCATCCCAACATTGAACTTCCCTTCATCCTGGAAGACGACGCTTCTGATTGCGGCGCTGGAGCCGTTCTTTCTCAGAGACCCACGCCTCAAGATAAGTTACATCCCTGTGCATATTTTTCCAAGAAATTCTCATCCGCCGAGAGGAACTATGACGTGGGTAACAGGGAACTTCTGGCCGTGAAGATGGCTCTTCAAGAGTGGAGACACCTGCTGGAGGGGTCGAAAGAGCCGTTTACTATTCTCACGGACCACAAGAACCTTCTTTACATAGAAAACGCTCGACGCCTTGGTCCACGACAGGCTCGTTGGGCTCTTTTTTTTTCTCGATTCGATTTTCACCTTTCCTATATCCCCGGGACCAAGAACGTAAAGGCAGACGCACTCTCCCGAATACATTCTTCTGAAGAGAGACCAGAGGAACCTTTGGAGACCATCCTTCCACAGGAGAGGATCCTCGCCAAGTCTTCTTTCAAGAATCTTGACAAGATTTTGCACTCTCAGAGACGCATTCCCAAGGACTTTGTCGTTCCCAACAACAAACTCTTCGTACCTTCCAAATTTGTTCCAGAGGTCCTGTCTTGGGGTCACTCCTCTAAATCTGCAGGTCATCCAGGTTTTAAGAAGACTACTGATCTCATTCGTCGGAATTTCTGGTGGCCAAGGATGTCTCAAGATATTCTGGAGTTTACCCGCGCCTGTCCCACGTGCGCTCAAAGCAAGACTCTCCGTCAAAAGCCTCAGGGTTTTCTGTTACCTCTTCCAGTTCCCGACCGCCCCTGGTCCCACATTTCGATGGACTTCATCGTGGAGTTGGCCAGGTCCAGAGGAATGAACACTATCTTGGTGGTCGTGGACAGGTTCTCGAAGATGTCCCATTTTATTCCACTTAAAGGATTAGCCAACTCCCCCGCCCTTGCCGATATCTTTACAAGCAGATGTTCCTGATTCATGGGATCCCTTCGTCCATTGTTTCTGACAGAGGTTCTCAGTTCGTATCCAAATTTTGGAGAGCTTTCACGAAGAGATTGGGCATCTCTTCTTCTTTCTCTTCCGCCTATCATCCTCAGTCCAATGGACAAACGGAGAGAATCAATCAATCCCTGGAGAAGTACCTGAGATGTTTCATATCCAATTTCCAGGATGATTGGGCTCAACTCCTTTCTTGGGCAGAGTATGCTGTCAATTCTGCCAAAAACGAGGCCACCCGGGAGTCACCCTTCTTTATAAATTATGGGTTCCACCCTCCCTGTCTTCCCATCCCCAACATCCCTTCTGGAGTACCAGCCGTAGATGAACGCATTTCTTCCCTCCAAACCGCATGGTCCAGGATTCAGTCTACCCTTCTCGACTCCTCCCGCAGATCGAAACTACAGGCCGATCGTCGTCGTCGTTCGGCGCCCAGTTACAAACCAGGGGATTTGGTATGGCTCTCCTCTAAGAATATCCACCTCAAGGTACCATCTCCTAAACTGGCACCTAAGTTCCTGGGTCCCTTCCCTATTTGTGAACAAATCAATCCCGTGGCATACCGGCTCCAACTACCACCCAGTACGAAGATTCCCAATGTCTTTCATGTGTCCCTCTTAAAACCATTCATCTCCAGTCACTTCTTTTCGGATCAGACTCGTAAACCGGACCCCATTACTGTCCAAAATAATGAGGAATACGAAGTTCACTCTCTTTTGGATTCTCGCCTATCCAGGGGCCAGCTCCAGTTCTTGGTGCAGTGGAAGGGCTTTGGCCCTGAAGAGAGATCCTGGGTACCTTTAAAGGACATCCATGCCCCGGCCCTTCTTAAGTCCTTCAGGAAAAAGTTTCCAGAGAAACCGTTCATGGACCGTCCTGAGGCCGTTCCTGAAGAGGGGGGTACTGTCAATTATCGGCGTCCTCTGCGCTCCCCACACAGAGCACTCTCTCCCCTCAGGGAGTCCCTGGACACACAAAACAATCCTGCCTTACCGACCTCTGCGGCTCCCCTCCCTTGCCGCCGTCGCGGGATCACTGCCCTCGGCGATTCCTCTGCTCAGCGCCGGGCGCGCCCACGCCCTCCCGCGCGCACACCTGCACCATCCACTGGCTCGGTCCACGCGCGTACACGCGTTACGGAGCACGCTCATTCTGCACACTCTTTTTCCCATCCCCCGGACCTCAGGCTCCGCCCCCGCACACCACACGAGCATACTCAGGTTACCAACAAGACTCACCTGGATTGTTATGCCTGCACCAATCTGCAGTGTCTCCCTGTAGCTCTTCCTGTCCCGCCTCCGTTCCTAATTTGACCTTCCTGCTTTATCTAGCTCCTCTCTGCTCTCAGTCTTTGCTCGACATAGTCTCTGTATGGAAGTACTTCTGGATTCTCTCAGTGTTTTCACAGGTTCTGACGCGGCTTGTACGACTACCCCCTCTGGCTCTCGATCTCGGCACTCCTTGGACAACGCTCACTCTGGTAACCCCTTGAACACGGCTTGGACTACGACCTATCTCCGCTCCCCACTCCCTGACCTCGGCACGGCATTCTTCAGTCTCTCTCTACAACCGGTACCGGCAAGTATTGTCTACCTTACTACACCTGGCCTGGCAACACTTTATACCACACTCCGGACACGCTCCCTTTGCTGCGGGTGCGTGTATTACCACTTCCCCCTTCAGCTCAGGGACGGGTCTGGTCTGCGGGCAGCACCGGCGTAACAGCTACCAGTGCTCACCTGGGTTGTATCAGCCACACCTATCCAGAGAGGCTCCCTGCAGTCCTCCTGACCCGCCTCCATCCCTGATTGGTCAGCCCAGCCTTATCTAGCATCTCTGAGCCCTCACTCATCGCTCGACATAGTCTCTGTATGGATGTGTTTGGTGTACTCTCGGTTACTGCAGGTTTTGACACGGCTCGTACGACTACCCCCTTTGGCTCTCGACTTCGGCTCTCCTTGGACTACGTATTCTCTGGCATCCCACGATCACGGCTTGGACTTCAACCTCCCTGACCTCGGCAAGGCAATCACTATTCTACTCCTATACCCGGTACTGGCAAGTATTGTCTACGTTACTCATATTTGGCCCGGCAACGCTTAACACCACACTCCGGACTCGCTCCCTTTGCTGCGGGTGCGTGTATCCTTACTTCCCCCTTCGGCACAGGGGACGGGTCTGGTCTGCGGGCAGCACCGGCGTAACATTATGTCGAGCCCACAAGATGCAGACCAGACTGAACTGAGGCAGTTTCTCTCCGATCTGCTTCAGCAAAACCAGGCCATGGCGGATCAAATTGTGGCATTAACGCGTCAGGTCGCGGTACTCTCGGCCCGAGTATCAGCCGACTCCTCTTCTGGCTTTAACCCCCAGCCCGCAAGCGCAGCAGTTGCTAGCAACTCTGACGTAAAAATTCCACCTCCCAAACCCTACGCTGGCGAACCGCAAGAATGTAGGGGGTTTCTCAACCAGTGTGAGGTGCAGTTCGAAATGGCCCCCCATCACTTCGATACTGGACGTAAGAAGGTAGCCTACATTTATAACCTCCTGACGGGCAGCGCCCTGGCTTGGGCCTCCCCGGTCTGGGAGCGACGTTCTGACCTTACCCAGGATTATCCAGCCTTTAAGGCCGAGTTCCAACAAGTATTCGATTCCCCCGCACGCCGGGAGGTGGCATCTGTTTCTCTCCTTCAGATCACGCAAGGGCGACGAATGGTGACGCAGTATGCCGTGGAGTTCCGGACTCTCGCAGCCGAGACTAACTGGGGACAGGAGACTCTCGTCTCTGTATTCTGGCAAGGCCTGGCTGATCCCATCAAGGATGAACTTGCACGCCAACCCAGGCCAGATCAATTGGAGGTTCTCATCGAACTAGCAGTCCGAGTGGATCAACGCATTCAGGTACGTCGCTCCGAGCGTCAGTGCTCTCATTTTTCTCATTTCCAAACTCCCTTCCTCAGTACTCCTGCGGGTACAAGTACCACCACTCCTCTTCGTCCTGCCTTGGACCTTCCTGAGCCGATGCAACTGGGGGTACAACGCATCCGCACACCTGTACGGCAATTCCGCCACGCCGGGGGATTGTGTTTCTACTGCGGATCCGCTGAGCACCTGGTTCGGGAATGTCCTCTGCGGCCGGGAAACAGGAACACCCTTTTGAGTACAGAGGGGCTCTTGCTGGGTGTCATATCTCCTCGCCCCCTCCTTAAGGGAGAATTCCCTAAGAAGCTCACCATACCTGTCTCTCTTACGGGCGATAACTTTCATACCTCTACCGCAGCGTTCATTGACTCGGGAGCAGGAGGAAACTTTATGGATCTTGAATTCGCCAGGCTGAACCACATACCGCTCATGAGGAAGGAGAGCCCCATCGCAATGGTCGGTATAGACAGACATCCTCTTACCCCGGCATACATCTCCTTAGAGATGACTCCTCTCCTTCTGACCTTCTATTCTCACAAGGAGACCCTAGTCCTCAAGAAGGGTTTCATTCGCCCCTCCAACTCCCCAGCAGGGGCTGGATTTTTCTTTGGGAAGAAGAAGGATGGCTCGTTAAGGCCTTGCATTGATTACAGGGGTTTGAATCGCATCACCGTTAAAAATCGTTACCCCCTTCCCCTCATTACCGAACTCTTTGATAAACTACAAGGGGCTAAGATTTTTTCCAAGTTGGATCTACGTGGAGCCTATAATCTGGTGCGCATCAGACAGGGGGACGAATGGAAGATGGCATTCAACACACGTAGCGGCCACTACGAGTATCTTGTAATGCCCTTCGGGTTATGTAGTGCCCCAGCAGTCTTCAAGGACTTTATCAACGACGTTTTTCGTAAGGTACTCAAAATTTTTGTAATAGTTTACTTGGATGACATCCTGATTTTTTCCCAAGACCTCCAGGATCATATTCGCCACACCTCCTACGTTCTCTCTCGCCTCCGTGAACACCATCTGTACGCCAAGCTATAGAAGTGCACCTTCCACCAGACCTCTACCCAATTCCTGGGTTACATCATTTCTGACGAGGGTTTTATGCTGGATCTCGGTAAACTTCAGGCAGTGACGGAATGGCCAAGACCCGAGACTCTCAAGGCCATACAACGCTTTTTGGGGTTCACGAATTACTATCGCAAGTTTATACGTAATTTTTCTACCATTGTGGCGCCCCTTACAGCTCTTACGAAGAAAGGGGCTGATCCATCTTCCTGGTCACCTGACGCTCACTCCGCCTTCAAGGTACTCAAGGAAGCATTTGTATCCGCACCTATCCTCCGTCATCCTAACACCAATCTCCCCTTCGTGTTGGAAGTCGACGCCTCTGACTGTGGTGCAGGAGCAGTGCTGTCTCAGAGACCTACCCCCCAAGACAAGTTACATCCCTGTGCATACTTCTCCAAGAAATTCTCACCGGCTGAGAGGAATTACGACGTGGGCAACAGGGAGCTCTTGGCCGTGAAAATGGCTCTCCAAGAGTGGAGACATCTCTTGGAGGGGTCGAAAGAACCGTTTACTATCCCCACAGATCACAAAAACCTTCTCTACATCGAGAACGCCAGACGCCTTGGTCCACGACAGGCTCGTTGGTCTCTTTTTTTTTTTCAAGTTTGATTTTCACCTTTCTTATATTCCCGGGACAAAGAACGTTAAGGCGGACGCACTTTCCAGACAACATTCCTCTGAGGAGAGACCAGAGGAGTCCTTGGAGACCATTCTCCCACAGGAGAGGATTCTCGCCACAAGTACTGGCAAGTATTGTCTACGTTACTCATATCTGGCCTGGCAACGCTTAACACCACACTCCGGACTCGCTCCCTTTGCTGCGGGTGCGTGTATCCCTACTTCCCCCTTCGGCACAGGGGACGGGTCTGGTCTGCGGGCAGCACCGGCGTAACAGGTAGACCTTCAATGTGTTAGAAGAGGCCCTGCCTCAAGGAGTTTACAATCTGTGGGTAGGGTAAGTAGACATTGGGTACAGGAGATGAGAGGGTTGGTAAGTTTCAGAAGCAATAGAGCAGCTGTAACATTACCAAACGGCTGGTGCCTTTGGGGCAACTCAGGTGTTATGTTCCAGAGATTCTTGGTGGAAATTAAAAAAGCAGCATGGCAACACCTCTATCAGACATGCAAGGGGGAGGGGCTGATGAACTCCATGTGGTCTGGAGTGGCTCTTGTCCTCATGCTGCTAACCCCTTCCGCGCTGGCTTGGTGGACAGGGGCAGTGAAGGTATATTATTTGCATCAGTTTTGCAGCAAATAGATGGGGTTTCTCGCATCCACCTGGCGTTAACTGGCATTCAAGTCATTGACGCAGAAATGGCTGCGATAACCTGTACCGGCACTAGGTGCATGTGCCACATACGCCCCTATTTAATCTGCTTTAAAGACACATTGCTCCCCGAGCTGAAACCAGAGAAGAAAGAAGAGATCAGATCCATTCAAATGAATGAGACTGAAATCTTCCCCAGTAACTTCACTGAATATTGACTACTATTGAATACTGAATATTGATTCCACATCCATAATGGTCAATACTCTACTTATAAAGGATAGGCTCTTATAATTTGCTAAAAAATATATAATTTTCTTATTTTCTCCATAAAAAGTTCCAAGTGCAGGTCAATGGAAGATAAAGAAATCTGCTGCATTTTTCTAAACATTCTCTCTAAAAAGAAAATCACATCCAACATTTCCAGTATACATATCCAGGAAATATAAAGTGGTCATTTCATTGAGAAGCTTTGGCCCTTGTGGGGTTTAGACAAAACTAATCAGAAAACAAAAAACAAATCTGACCCAGTCACACTCTATGTCTGATGTGACTCCAGCTCTGCATTTCTACTGCGAAAACAAGAACCTGCTTGATGGTTGACTAGCATTATTATATGATTAAAACATATGGCTTCTTTTGGGGGGGAGCATCAGAAACTTGTGGGTCTCTGTTGCTAGGGAAAGTAAAGAAGAAATATAGCAAAATAGTCAGCATTCTACCCTAGGTTACAAACTCAAAATGCAATGTAGCACTGTTTCCCCCACCCTATGGGATATTTTCTCGGTTGCTACCGTGAGGTGCTGAGGCATACCTGTTGGTTCCAGGAGAGCTGAGCGGATCTGCTGTGTAGTGGAGATCAGGACAGGCTTTTGATGTTATCTGTATTTCTTTCCTTTGGTGTTCAGCACCTCCAGCTTCGGGGGGCTCTGGTAGTTCCAGAGACAGTCCTCTTTGAAGCGCATCTTCCATACACCACATGTACTGACTCAATTCAGGCTGGTGTATGATTAACAAAAGGGCTTTATTCTTAGCAGTCACTGCATGATGGTATTACAGAGGTGCAAGGGTTCAGAGGGTTCCAACCTCTGGATGGTGCTTGACCCTGATAATATAGGGTCATCTTCCTTGGTCAGATGTTCCCTCAGCCACAAGGCTGAGGGTGAGCACGCTCATCCCGCTATGGGAGAGACTCACAGCCCTCTGCTTCCTCTCTCCTCCAGAGCAGGAACAGGACTACACTCAATTTGCCACTCCCTCCTAGGAGGAACAAGAAGGGGCGAGCTCATGGTCTATACCTATACCAGATAGGCTTACACAGGCCATGAGTCACCACCTTATTTCTGTCACTCATAAGTGGGGCATGAGGGGGGTCACAAGCCCACAGAATTAACCTGTTACTGCCTGCAGCTAGCAGGGACTTACATAACAGGGGGAAAGCCATGTAGAAAGAGACAAACCCTGTAAAACTAGTAAAATGTAAAGTTGGCGGGAGTCTATTTTTTGTATTAGAATAAGATTTAAAGGGCCCTCTCCATTTTCAGCTCTATGCAATGTGTTGCAGGACCATTCCGGCTGCGAAATGGCTGCAGAATTTTTTAATAACATTTCATATTTTAAAATTTAGCACCTTTATCCCCCCCCCTATGTGAGATTGGGTCACTACCTGTATGTTCCATAGTGTTGTGCATACCTGTGAGGCAACAGGAGGGCTCCGAGTTGCTCCGCGATGCTGTGGGGAGAATCAGGACAGGCTTTTAGGATACTTCATTCTTTGGCAGCGCCTCGAGTCAGCATGGATCCAGGAACTTGTGCAGGGTGATCCATGATGACACTGTTCTCTCCGGGCAGTAAACCACACTTTGTTATGATTCAACCGGTATTTATTGCACTCAGCAGAGTTACAGCATGCTTTGCTTCCCCTGGAAGGTTAACTTAAGGCTTGAGGCCCATCTAGGTTCCCTTCATGTGCTCCTCCTGTATCCCCTTGTGGGATACAGGGTAGCTGTTGTCCACTTCACAGGGGGAGGAAAGAGACACACAGATTTCTGGGAGAGTGCCAGTATACATATATCCCTGGGGGTTGGGCTTGTAACCCTGCCCCATAACAGGGCAGGTCTGATACTGACAGGAGTCACATCAACCTCATGTGACCCAGTCAGTATACTCCCCCAGTCTGACACCCTCAGGTTTTTGTTAGACCCGCCCTTGGATACAGTAAGTGTATCCAAGGCTGCAATAGCAAACTAAGGGCCTCATGCAGTAAGCGTTGATAAGGGAATTATCGCCATTTTATAGCCAAAATTGGGTTTGAGATTCAGTAAGCGCCGATAAGTGCTTGATTTCGCCAGGTTTCGGAGCCGATTATTTTGTTATGGCCAGTCGGCTGCCGATAAGCCTGTTTTCGCCACTGATCGCCACTTTTTTAAATCGGCTGGATTCAACAAAAAAAATCAGCTTATCGGGGCTGATCGGCACTACGAAATTGAGATGTTATGGCCAATTTCTCCCGCCAACTAAAGTTGGCAGTTTGGAGGGGAGAACGATCGCTAAGGCTGCCGGAACGGCACTTAGAAAAAAAAAAACTTCTGTACATCAATGGAGTCAATGGAGCGGGGACGTATAACAGTATAGTACTGTTTACGTTTCATTGCTCACAATACAAATGTCATTTGCATTACAGTGTGGGGGCATTCCCTGCATTGTGTCACAGCTGACGTGTATTATTTGCATTACATTCTACTTTTACATGTTTTCAGCATTTGCGGGTCACATTACTCATCATGTGATGATGTGTCAAGGGAAAATACTATACTCAACTCTTAAAGGAGAACCTCACATCATATCACACATTTTATTGAACTGAGCGACAATTATTTACATGATGTTACACATGTCACACATGTCACACATACACCGTATATTCATGTTCCTTTACATTACACAATGCTTGTAATGTGTCACACATCTTTAAACGTTCATGTACATCTAAATTCTCATGTTTACATCTACGTTTGGTCCTCCCTATTTTCATGACGTCACTTATTGGACGATCAATCACATTGCATGTTTACATTGTAACCGTAGCATTACAAGCACTTCAACCTAACTTATACACACATGTACAGTAATTCATCATTGGGACACCTTGTAAACTCATTCTATAGCAACTATCCTCCTTACAGAAATGCATGCATATGCACACGACTATTCATTGTTGTCAACATGTGACAATAACATGCCTAATTACACATGTTACACAAAACTTTTCCCACGTCAATCTCAGCCTTTTTGCCTAATTACATGACTGACTGTTGCGTTCAGAAGTTTTACATGCATTGCACATGCAACTATTTATTTGCAAGCAATGTTTGTACAAAGCTTCACGTCACATCATTGGCAAATATCATCATTCCCTGCAGAATACACACAACAAATACTTATAACAACAACTGCACACAGCTTGCCACAGAAGTACTTTATTATGTTAATGTAACACCTTGCATTTTACTATGTCACCTGACATCATCACATACCTATTTAAAGGACGCCCATTACCTGCTCATTCACAGCTACTCATTTCAAAATGTTGAGATTGTTTAGGAGACGGAGGAACATTCTTTTCTATGACATGCTTGATGATCAAGAGAATCATATAGGGCAAGGGAGGGACACACCGAGGGACAGTGACAGGGACAGTCACGCGGATACGACAGGGACAGGGAGAGGGACAGGCCGAGGGACAGGTAGAGGGACAGGAGATCAGAGGAGAAGACAGAGGAGACAAGTTGTGCCTCGTCCGTGTGTGTACAGGGAGAGAACCCTGTTAGATGGGATGAGTGAGGAGGAGATTGTAAGTCGCTATCGTTTGAGTTCAGCAGCAATCTTATCTCTTTATGAGGAGATAAGGGGAGATTTAGATTTTTTCACAGCCAGAGGTCGTGCAGTCCCTGGGCTTGTTAAAATGCTGTGCTCATTACATTATCTTGCTTCCGCGTCATACCAGACAACTGTGGGCATAGTGGGCGGGGTCTCGCAATCTACATTCTCGCGGGCCTTGACCCAGTTTCTCTATGCACTCAATAGACGCGCTAGGAATTATATTCATTTTCCTACAGAGGCGACAGAGTGGCTGGAAGTCAGGACTGGCTTTTATAATATAGCAGGGATACCATGTGTGCTGGGTGCAATCGATTGCACACATGTTGCTTTGATTGCACCTAGTCAGAGTGAGCATGTGTACCGCAATCGTAAGCACTACCATTCACTCAATGTACAGGTGGTATGTGATGCGACGATGAGGATAATGCATGTGGTACCCAAATTCCCTGGTTCCAGTCACGATTCCTCTATCCTGAGGAACTCTTCAGTCTTCCATGCGTTCGAAGAGGGACATTTTGAACATGGTTGGCTGCTGGGTGAGTACACATTTACATGTTCTAACACAAAACACATTTTTATTTAGGAATGTTGGCATTGTACAATTTGATCACTAATGTCAGCTTATGTGTGCTCCATTCATTATAGGTGACTCAGGATACGGAATTAGGCCGTGGCTCTTGACTCCGGTGCTAAACCCTCAAACTGAAGCAGAGGAGAGGTACAATGCAGCCCATATATCTACAAGATCTGTTATAGAGAGGACATTTGGCCTACTCAAGACCAGATTTAGGTGTCTGGACAGAACTGGTGGGGCTCTTCTATACAAGCCTCAAAAAGTGTCTGATATTATCCTTGCCTGTTGCATTTTGCACAATGTTGCACTCAGGCACAATGTACAATCAGACCTAGCTGAGCCTTTGGTAGACGAGCATCCCACCCATGTACAGTAGCTGCTGAAAATGAACAAACAGCCAGTGGTGGCCAGACACGCCAGAATCTCATCAATTCATTTTTTTCTTGTAAGTAAAAACATATATGTTCCAAGTTATACTTTTATAGTTACATTATGTTATCTTAACAATAATGTTTTTTTATATACCCTTCTGGTAGGACACAGATGAATATGGGTTGCACACCTTTCTTTTCTCTGCTGTGTGCACAAAGGGATGTGGCACTGGTATGTTATTGTTGCACAGGTTATATAATCCCTCTTCAATTGTACTTTAGTTGTGTGTATGTGAATACAACTGGGGTAACAAAGCACTAATATTTTAGCATTGTGTTGTTCCTTATGCTAAGACAATACACATATTATGCCCATACTCATTCATGCTTCTAGTATGCTTACATACAATGTTATTGGTGCAGTGTAACATGTACATCCATATGATGTGTACACCAGGCTGATTTACATTTGGAATGTGATTAAATATACATGGTGTTGCACATTTAACACCAAATACACACTTTGCTGTGTTGTTTACGGTACTGAAGATGGCATGTCAATGTTTGCAATTTATATATTGTTCCTTTGCATTATAGGTATATCTCCAGTATGACTGATCATGGTATGTATATTTGCTGACATCTCTCATAAGATGTGCCTACATCAATCTTCCTATAATTATTTGAAGTCAAAACCCAACATATTGGTTTAAACACAAATGTTACATATATGTACTTTCTGTATCATGTATATGCATTTAGCTACTCTTGAGCTTTCATGTGCATTGTATTAGAAAATGATTACTCACATTTCATCACATTTTATGTATATTTCCTTATAAATTCCATTAATGTAATATAGAGGTGTTTGGAGACAAGGGGATAACTGTACTTATTTGTTTACTTACGGGAGCTCATTCATCACGGATGAAATTGACTGATCATAACACTCCATGCATGAATGCCTGTAATCACATCAATGCGTACTACATCTTATATTTAGCAATGTAGGTGTTTTTTAATGCTAGGAATTAATAGTCAACATTAATTTACATTTGTGACATGTGTATGTATAAGTCACACGTGTGTGGATGTGTCCTACATGTACCAAGTGTAAAACTGTTAACAGAAAAGACAATTTTGTCGCAAATGTTACTGTCATTTAGCATTTCTAATTTACCAATATGACAATGTTGGTAATATTTTTGGAATATAAATCACGTCACTTCATCATTATCATGATGATAATTATCAAGTATTCTCACAATTGTAACGTCAATCACGTGCACATTAGCATAGACACACTTTTTAAGACAACTGTTTGTGTCTGTATCAATTTGTGTAGGATCCATGTATAACACCGACAAATGATAACACCAGCTTTATTATGGTAGCTTATATCATCATATTGACTATACTATGTATTTTTAGAACGTTTAATAAACACAGTAAACTATAGTTAGTTAGGTTAATGAAATATACACAGAAACGTACTTCATTACATGATGTTGATGTAATATTCAGAACATCATGCATTGTAGGGGACCACAACATCTAGGCAATAACATTATTTGCTACAGTCCCAAACCATTTTATCAACATACCCATGTAACAAGAGATTTTTAACAATAAATGGCTAGTTGGTTGTAAGTGTCCTTTACATTGGGAGAAGGAGTGGCTCAGTGAGTAAAGACACACACTGGCACTGAGAGTTTGAAGCAGGGGAGTCTGGTTCAATTCCCGGTGTCGGCTCCTTGTGACCTTGGGCAAGTCACTTTATCTCCCTGTGCCTCAGGCGGCAAAAAATAAATTGTAAGTTCCACAGGCCAGGGACCTCAGCCTGAAAAATGTGTCTGTAAAGCGCTGTGTACAACTAGCAGCGCTATACATGAACATGCTCATATTATAATAATTATTATTATTCTTATTATTATTGTTACATAGTTTCGACAGTCATACGTTCCATTACACAATAGAATACACAAATGTGTTAGCAGAGTGGGAATGGTTGTTATATATAAAACACACCATGCCATAAAATGATAGTAGTCATTAAAGAACACTCAATAAAAATTCATGAGGCACTATTTTGCAACATCATTATGTTAATTAAGTGCTTATGCAATATAGGCATAAGGGTATCACATTTTTAATTGTTTGTTAATAAGCGCTGCAAGCAATATAAAATTAGTTCCATATGTAGTATAGTAGTCGGTGGCTCCTCCTCACAATCATCTCATATAAAGGTAGACTCTTCTGAAATCATACATTGATCCGATTGTATCTTCCCCGACATCTCTGAAATACAGCAAACACATGATGGTCAAATATGGCACCTTACTATATATGTATCCATGACAACGCGTTACACAGCTCTATATGATTGTGTACATACACACGTCACTCACTTATATGTTAGAACTACAAGTGTACATCAGTATGTAATGTTTATTTAAATTTGTAGCAGGCATAACTATGTATATGAAGTGAACGTTGCCTGTATACTGAAAAATGTGCGCGCACATCTTAGTGTGCGCACGCACTTCACGCTTGGCTCCACTAACTGTTAGCGCATGCGCAAAACAAAGCGTACGTTGTGAGTTCAATACATCTTGAAAATACCAGTAAACATAAAATCTTTATTTCAAATACAATGAAGACGAAACTACATTCGTTCTAAACGAGTACATCTGTATTCTTTTTAAACAGACGTGTTTGGACAGAAAGGACGGCCGATAACACAATGCGCAAATGCAATACGTGTGACGTCATGTTAAACCAGCGTGAAACGCACGCTAACACTCCTCCCACTCAATTAACATTCGGCTAACGCCCAGTGAACGGCCCCAGTGTATGACACAGTGCAGTTACCGTAACTATAACAAAACAACACAGCCAATAGGCTTTGAGGCGCGCACGTCGCTTGGGGGCGGGACTTACATCCGTAATCCTTTTTAAGGACGCCTTGGGCCATGACAAGGGTCCCACGTCATACGTGGTGGACCCGCTTTTAAATGTTGTAGATGTTGCATGATAACAAAACAGGTATGTGTTAGAGTTATGGTAAAATGTTGCTAATATGTTTAAAGTGATAGGAAAGTACGTATATTTATTCCGTCAGCAATGTGTACTACTCTTTCAGGTTCTACTATATTGTATTCGGAAACAATTTCTTTGTGATCGCTACATGTTATGCAGTCTGCAATGTTACGCTGTATCCACGCATTGAAAGGGAAAATGGTGGTTACAAAAAAAAAAAACATTTAAACGCAGAGTCAACGCATAACGGTTGTTATATTTACCATTCTTCTAGAATTAACTCTTCGTCTGGCTGCAACTGGTCGCTCCAGAAATTCAAGGATTTTTCATCCACGCTTGACCCACCCGCTGAATCCAGTATGACACACATCTCCTCCATGAAGCGCTCATAGGAATCGCCACTGCTTTCTTCAAACAATTGGTCGGGAGGTAGGTTCATTTCTTCAGGTACCCATTCCAATGCATTTTCAGCTGAAAGGCTTGGTACATAATCATAGTAGTTTTGTTGTTGTACAATGTGGGTTTCAGGAATGGAGGGTGCAGATATTGCAGCAGGTATCGATTCACACGGAACAGTAGTAGCGGATCCATTGCTATTGGCATTAGGAATAAATATGCCTTTAACCACAATATATGTGCCCTCTTTCACGGTGAAATGTTTTTCTTTGGCAATCTTCCAGAAACCATAGTTGTCTTCTAGCTTATCCTGCACACGTTCAAAAAAGTCATTAGTTGATAAAGTGAATCTTATTGAGGAATTAAAATTGCGCGCATGCCCACGGTCTTGGTAATAAGGATATTTTGCTCGAATCAAATCATAGATTTGGCGTGTGCTCGCTTGGTGTCCGCAAGTTCTCAAAATAGCTTCTGATACCATGTATTTATACCCTAAATTCGGATTCATATTTTTCACGAATTCATCAGCCATTGCAGATTAGCACAAAAGATGTCTGCAGGTATCTGTTCTTTGCTCATCAAAATGAAACTGCTCAATGGCTAACAAATTGCTGTGTTTCCTTTTCAAGGTCAACAAAAGTATAAACTGTAACTCCTTATTTCAAACGCCAATTGGATGTGTAGTTTTAATTGCTTGAACATTTGTGGTTTGTGATAGCCGCATGTGGGACAAACATGTATCCTTTTTTTATCTCGTTTCTGAAAACATTCCTACACTTTTAATTCAGTAACATTGAGTTTTCTTGAAAAATAACAAAGAGCACTGTGTGAAAATAGTGCTTAGACAGCCATATCAGTAAATACACACACCTGCAAAATGAAATGTTTTTTTCCCGCATACATTTCTGTGTGTATTTGAAAGTCTGGTTAACTCCCTATCTTCATGAGTTTCAATACGTGTGTATCTATATATATATAAATATATCTCTCTCATAAATA